>JANRMT010062803.1:1990706-2004455 GCA_026402145.1 Polypterus bichir lapradei | reverse complement strand
TTTTCTTTTATATAGTATAGAGAGATGTGTTCGCTGACGATATGAGCGCCTTTTGGGGACAGTCGCGGTGGGTCTTGTGCAGACTGGTGAGACGTCCCAGCTATTAATCGGCTGTGATGGCACTGTCAGTCCTTCACTCCTGTGCGTGTCTTCATAAGAGCTGACGACCTCATAATCGTATACGTGCAAAATAAAGTGCGAAGCGCCTTAATATTATTTTGCCGCAGAAGCGCAGTCAGCGTGTGTAAGGCCGGCACAGCTATGCGCGCGCGCCGGCTGCTCGACTTTGGCTGGGCAGGAGACGCCAGTTTTTGCAGACACGTTCACATGATCAAAAGTCTCCGCGCTCTTTGGAGGTCATTCATATACAAAATACCCGCGCCTCGCAGCGGAGAAGTAATGGGTTAAAGAAGTAATGAAAAAGAAAAGGAAACATTTTAATAATAATGTAACATGATTGTCATGAGTGTTGCTGTCATATACATGCCTGCCTAAATAAGTCACCCTCGCTTCGCTCTTACTTTTTTACCGTTCATTTAATCATGGCTAGTGGTGGAAAAATTATAAAATGGAAGGAGGATTACACTGAGTATGGCTTTACCAAAACAATTATTGATGGCGAATCGATTATTCATAAAGCTTGAATTGGTGATCTGTTTTTGTGTGTTAACCTCATATCTTTTCATACTTCTTCTCAAACCAAGGTGGTGCGAGGCTAAAATGAATTGGGATGCGCTGATCAATGTTATCGGTGTACCAGGAAATCATGCATTGACAAAAGTTCCCCTTTGATTGTAATGCAAAGTGTGATTAAATGCATTATTTTTTAACGCGTTATGGAGCACATGCATCGAAGCTTCTCAGCTGTGCTTGTGCTAAGAAAATTAAACATTTTAAAAATAACGTAACACGATTGTCAATGTAACCTTTTGTAAGTAGTGCCTGGAGGATTCAGTGTGGAGAAAGTCTAGAGACAGAGTGTGTATTAACTTGTGGATTTCTCTGTATTTGGTGGCAGTGTGACGAAGTTGCTTCGGAAGACGGCGTTAGCCGCGGAGCTCAGCTCAGAGCGAAATGAGGTAAATGGGAGGGGAGATGATGACGTGACTCCCCCACCCGCCTTAACTGTCAATCCCCCACAAACACAGTCTCTCGGAATTTGCATAAGCACACCCCTTCACCTGCAATTTTAACTTAGTTACAAAGTGATCAAAACTCTCGTTTATATCCTGCGTCCTCTCATTAAACTTGTATCCCGCATTACTCGTGGGCACGAAAAGCACCAGCGGCAGCCTGTCTATTAAGTTAATTTAAAGTTTAGGTTTATACCTCGCTTTGTTTCCGAATTAGCTGTACTGATGAATATGGTAGTATGTCACTCGCTCGCTTCTTAATGTTTCGCTGCCTTCTCAATTATATAATGCATGTTTTGTTCTGCGTATTTTGGAGCTCTTCCTGGTTTTCTACATAGTGCGTTGACAGTCAGTTCACGTGATTACGTGGGCGGCGTAATGATGTCACACGAAACTCCGCCCCCACGGCGGTCAAGCTCATCTCCATTACAGTAAATGGAGAAAAATACCTTCCAGTTATGACCATTACGCGTAGAATTTCGAAATGAAACCTGCCCAACTTTTGTAAGGAAGCTGTAAGGAATAAGCCTGCCAAATTTCAGCCCTCTACCTACACGGGAAGTTGGAGAATTAGTGATGAGTCAGTCAGTCAGTCAGTCAGTCAGTGAGTGAGTGAGTGAGTGAGTGAGTGAGTGAGTGAGGGCTTTGCCGTTTATTAGTATAGATTCATTTTTTCAAATTCACACCCAGTTTACATTACATGGTGTCACTGGGAAAATAAGAATCTACTGGCAGCACTATGTCATTCCACTCGGAAATACAACTCCTGTCATCAGTCATTTGTACATAATGGATATAATTAAGATGTTTATTACGTAAGAACAATGGCTGACACTGTAATTTATAATACTGTAAAATAACTCAATACTGTATGTGTTTCTTATTTTATAGGAAATCCATACTTCTTCAAATATTTTGTTATGACTAGGGCAAATGTCAAGACAATATGTTTCTGTACATTTTATTTAAATAAGCCCAGTGGAGAAAACAGGAGAAAAATGTATTTCTGAAACACATTTATTTACTGTATGTTATTTATAAAGTTTCTTCAGAGACATTCTAAAAAAGTTTTTGAATATTGTGTTAGTAAGCAAGTGATGTAATTTGATGTTACATTTTCTAAATGTAGAAATTGTAAAGGTCTCATGTGTTCCCAGGAGATTCACAGTGGAAGTTACCTACTGGCACCCATCAAATGCCCATCACTTTGAAGTGCTATAATGTGAGCCCAAATTCTCTGGCGTTACAAGGAGAAAATGGTACTACCTTCATTGCAGGCTGGATACGACTGTACCTGTGTTTAAAACTCTAACAGCCTGTGGATCTGCTGCACATTATTTTTCCACAACTCTTTGGGCACAGTGGGGTAATCAGCTGGGCTCATTGAATAATTTAAAATCTATGGTTTTGCTCAAAGTTAATCGGATGTGATATTAATGGTTGGCCTGGGTTTTTCATCTCTTGCAGTATTTGAATTTTTCCTCTTCTTCTTTGTAAAATACTCCTGCAACTTGTCAGAGCTGCTGTTGTGGTGCACCTTTTTAAAATTTTGAAATTATTTCTAATGATCTTTGAATCCATTTCCCTGTGTATTAAGTCCCAGATTTCATTTCTAACTCTAAGAGCATTTTACTTCCTAGCTCATTTTCTAATAAACTCATGTAATCTGTCCAGTTTCACTTGTGTGCTCTGTGCTGAAGTGGTGTCCAGCCAAATAAACCACCAAGATGGCATACTCTACTGAAGTGATCTGCCAGAGAAAGTGAAAACATGCTGGCAAGAAGAGAGGAGTTGGGCATTCCAATCTGAAAAATCAGAATCCACCAAGTAGCAATACCTGGGAGACAATTCAAAGAGATGCACCCTGTATGGCCGACTCTCTGCTAATAAAAAGAATTGAGAATCAGCAGAATTAGGAGAAGTAAAATACAGTAGCAGAAGATGTCAACAGATTAAGAGATAAAGTTTAACTCTGAGATGTGTTTAACATCTGTTCCCACAAAACAAGCCAACTTGAAATTAGAGGTGTAGATAATTATCATAATGTTGTTTTCATTTAGTTGGTTTTTAATAGAGTCCAAGCTATTTTTTGTCTCTGTTGTGATATTTTCTGTTTATTTATTTGAATCAAATTGCTGCTGGCTTATAAAACAATCCTGCTGACATATCAGTTCTCAAGTAATAATTTAAATCTTATGAATATGAGACATTTCTCTTCCAAGCAGGGATTTTAGTTGAAATCCATCAGTTCATATGAGCCGACTTTTAAATATCTGGAATGACACATTTGTTACATGAGCCTTTTTATGGGTCAAAGTAACATGACACATTTTAATCTTACATACAGATAAAATTAATCTTTAAATGGGCATTAGTCAAAAACATACAGTGAAAATGTGTGCCTGTGGTAATTTATTCACTGGGATCAGCTCTCAGACAGAATCACGCTTAAGCTTGTTACTTAAGCACATGCTGGTGGGAGGTTCATGAATATGCATGAGCACACACCTAGAAGGGTGTCATCAAGAAGGAAAGAAAAGAAACAAAAAAGGAAAATCTAGACTGATCATCTTTGGGGAAAAGAATGGTAGATAGTCTTTAAATAATACAGTGTTTATTGAATGAATTTTCTTCATATTTGTGTTTGAAATGTCATACTTTTGACATTAAACCTTTGATTTTCTGAGAGGGTAACTCAGTGCTGATTTTTTAATCAAAAGGAATCGGAAAGTATTTGCATCTATAGTGCCAGATGCAGCATAAGAGTTTTGTATCATTTTATCACAATTATGCACAATACCATAAAAGGATGGGCAGACATTTCATGTAGGTCAACTAGCTGTTACGTTGTATATGCCAAAAGACAATTAACACCCACAGGTTTATTTCTCCTGGAATGTGTCAGCTACTGTTTATTAGATTAGTTTAGACTAGATTAGATTAGATTTGATTACATTAGATAAACTTTATTATTCCCAGATGCATATAGCAAGCAGAAACATAAAAAACAAGAATACAGACTCATAGGACAGATTATACAGTTAATCAATTAATCTATCATTAAATATTTATTGTGCAGATATTTCAAAATGAACTTAATGAGTACGTCAGGAGGAAACATTAAATTGCCTGATAGCAAAAGGGCAGAAAAGACCCCAAGATGCACTGCTTAGCATACCGTGGTGGAATGAGCTTGTGGATAAAAGTGCTACGAGACCAGGGGAGATTTTTCATGATGACATCACACTTTGCCAACATCCTCTTTTCCACAACTGTTTCCAGTTTGTCCAGGGTTTACCCTGTGATGGAGTAGACTTTCGTGATACGTTTATTCAAGCATTGTGCTTCTTTGGAGCTCAAGTTGCTTCCCCAAGAGACCACAGCACAGAGCAACACACTGGCTACTGTGAACTGATAGAACATTTCCAGCAGCTTGCTGCACACATCTAATGACCTGACTCTCCTCGGGAAGTACAGTCTGCTCTGACTCCTCTTACCCTTCTTATGTTGTCAGACCAGCTCAGTTTGCTGTTTATGTGAACTCTCAAGTACTTGTAGCTCTGCACCACTTCCACATCCTCCCCCTGCACACCAGACGTCCACCACCAGCTCTTTTGCCTTGCTGATGCTGAGGAGCAGGTTGTTCTCACTGCACCACAAAATGAAGTCTTCCACATCCTTCCTGGACTCTGACTCATCTCATTTATTAATGAAGCATGTGATAGAGGAAACATCTGAACATTTCTGTACGTGGCAAGTGTAGGTATTGTGCTGGAAGTCTGTTGTGTGGATGGTGAACAGAAAGGGAAACAGGACAGTTCCCTGAGGTGCTCCAGTTTTACACACCACAATTTCTGGCACACAGTCCCTCAGCCTCACAAACTGCTATCTGTTGGTCAGGTAGTCCATGATCCAGGAGATTGTGGTGGCATCAGAAGCCTTAATGTTTTCCCCCACTCAATGAGGCAGACTGGTGTAAACTGGAAAGGTCAAAGAACATTATCCTGACTGTGCTGTCTGACTTGTCCAAAGGGTAGTAGGGTCTGATCTGCATCCTCCACACCTCCACTGCAGATAATCCATATGTTCTATTATAGGTTCTGTTTTAGGATTGACCACTCAAAGGTCTTCATGATGTATGAAATAAGAACAACTGGTCTGAAGTCATTGGGATCACTGGATCAGATCTTTGGCACCGAAACCACACAGAATGTTTTCCACATTGCTAGTGAACCTTCTGCAAATTCAGAGAAAGAAAGAACAAGAAGAACAGAGCTGGCTGCTCATGTTTCACAGTTTTTTTTTTTCTTTATTTTGCCTTATACAATTTCTCATATTAGGAATTTGTTAGATTTCGCATACCCATTGGCAGGCCCGCCGCCAGAAATATTTGGGCCCCAGACAACTGGGTATGTGTGGGCCCCTCTGCCTTCCCCAGGTCCCCACATGCCAAAACCTTCAAATACATATACAAAAAAAATCAAGCGTGAAGGGGCCCCAGACCAGAGTCCCGTTTGTCCCCCCCTGGCGGTGGGCCTGCCCTTGGAGTCAGAGCACAGGGTCAGCCATTGTACAGTGCCCCTGGAGCAATTAAAGGTTAAGGGCCTTGCTCAAGGGCCCAGCAGAGTAGGATCTCTTTTGGCAGTGACGGGGATTCAAACCAGCAACCTTCGGGATACCAGCGCAGATCCTTAGCCTCAGAGCTACCACTCCACCCCCTGAGTGCACTTCCCTGCACTCTTAAAAATAATAGTTCTTTAACTCTTTAAGGGCAGATGTCAACTTTTGTTGCCACAAGGAGTTGAGGGCGGATGTTGACTAAAGTTGACATTCAGTGACAAAAGGAGAAAAAAAGCTGTAAATGTCGATCAAACTCACTGTAATGTTATAGATAGACCCTCTTTACTAGCAGGACTGTTAGACTCATTGACTTGATGTTGACGTTGACTATGTGTGCATGAGTTTCATAAACAACTTCTAAAATGGTACCAATATCAGACGAGAGAGCATATCATTTATTTATTTATTTATTTATTCATTACATATTATTGCTGAATCGGTCTCTGACTTAACAAACTCCGATTTTGATGCAAGTGATCTGGAGATCAAAAACAAAAGTCAGAGACCTGCATCAGCTGATTGGTCCCCAGCTGATCATGAAGCTGATATGTCTATGGCAACGTTCACCAGGGAGAACTGCACAGACATTTATCAAACTCAGATTTTGATGCAATCTGGAAATTGAAAATTAAAGACAGGTACCTGCATCAGCTGATCATAGTGCTGAAGACACTCATGTAGCTGATGTGCCTACAGTAACGTTCGCCCTGGGAGGACTACACAGACATAGGTCTGTGGGGGATGAACTGGCAACTGGACTTCACACAACACAGCATGCCAGCCACTCGACTACTTCAAATTGTTTTTTTCCCATAAAGTGTCTTTCAGCTTATGAGTTATAAGACAAACAGGTATGTAATAAATATGTGGATTTACATAATGCAGGGGCTCATGGAACATAAAACAGAGTGACATTTGTCATAAATCAGTATTTTAAATTGATGTATGTGTGTAACCATTGTTTTGTGAGCTTTCTAGAATATTTTTGGAAAAATATTCAGCCCTGGGACAAATGGGAAAAAAATAATTAGCCCAAAAAGAGTTAATTGCATTGTATGGCTCTTTACCATAGAACCATTGCCTGACAAAGCACCATTTCATCCTGGGACAGTTTTTCTGCATATTAAGTTGGTTATTTGTGCTTTGAAAAAAATCCTAATATGTAGATAAAAACTGAAATCTTAAATTGTATGGCCATCTAGCAGGACATTAACAGATTAAGAAAACCTTGATTTATCCTGTTTAATTTTATGCAACAAGAGTCCTTTACAAATCATGACTTTATTGGTATTTCACAAATCTGTTATCATCTGTTCCTGGTTATTTACTGAATAGGTTGCCCTATGGCAGTGGTCTCAAACTATGGTCCTGAAGGGGCCCAATGGCTGCAGGTTTTCATTCTATCCCTTTCCTTAATTAGTGATCTGTTTTTTCTGCTAATTAATTACTTCTGAACTAATTTTAATTGGCTTGCTCTTGAAGATTCAGACCCCTTAAATGTTTCTTTTTCCTTAATTAGCAGCCAAACAATAATAAATTGAACCAAAACATGACCAGCAAACTGTGTCCATCATACAATATCTGAAAATAAAGAAAGATGAAAGTCTCAGGAATGCTGATCTCCTTAGATCCCCAAAACATTTGAAACAGTGCTCTTAGAAAAGAGAAAATCAGCAATTTCAGAAATGTATGCTATTGCACAATGAGAGCAGCAAAAAGCCATAGGATTAAAGAACGGGTTTAGTTAATAACAAGAATCAGAGCCCAATTAAACAACTGGTTGGTGTGAAATTGATTGGAGTTTGAGTCCCTGACTTAGAAGGTCTTCATCTGGCTCACTCACTTCACGTTTCATCTCTGTTTGGGTGCCATTTAAAGAAAGAAATGAAGCAATTCAGAGGAACGATGAAGAAATTCAGGGGAACAAATCTTAAAAAAACAAGTCAATTAAAATGAAAGTAAAATGACTTAATTAACAGCAAAATTTGGTCAGTAGTTAAGAAAAGGGTTAGAATGAAAACCTGCAGCCACTGGGGCACTCCAGGACCGGAGTTTGAGACCACTGCCTTAGGGCATCCCACTGAAGAACCATTCTGGCACTTTGTGTGAAGTGTGAAGCCTTGTTTATGCAGGGTTTTCTTGTCTTCCCTCACACTTGATCAACAGAATCACACAGTCCATGATGTGAAGGGGGACTGGAGACTATGGGTGTGATGTTATTGTATGTGAAGTTGTGTAGGATGCAGGTGGCAGTTGGGATTCTGGAACCTCCTCAGCTTTCACACAGAGGCTAGCAGTGTTGGGGAGCTGTATTGCAATGTTGGGGGGCTCTACTAATAAGAAAGAGTGAACTCAATTATGGTTTGCGCTCCTTCTTTTGGAGCTGGCTGTATTCCATTTTTTTCTTTAATTTCTCCTAAACTGGCTAAATCTTGACTTTTTTTATGAAGTGTATATTTTATAATTTCTGTTCTTGCTCAAGGAACTGCATGGTGATTCAGAAGTTAGCAATGTTGCCACACAGTTCCACACTTTGTTTGGAACGTTAGGTCTGACCATTACGGAGTTTTTTCTTTCACCATGTGTCTGACTGGCTTTTCTTCCAAGAATTCCACCTTTCTATCCACCTCACCAAAAATGTCTGCCCAAAATTAACTCCAAATTAGCCCTATGTTTGTGAATATGGGTGTGTGCATTGGTGGATGGGCTGCCTGTTCTTGCCTTGTGCTTGATACTATAGGGTAGCCTATGGCCTCCCATGACCTGAAAGTGAATTAAATGAGTTTGAGAATGTTATGTGATGTTACGATGGGAACATTTGATTTAAACATATACTGCTGAAAAAAATTAATGGAACACTTTGAAAATACATCAGATCACAATGGGAAAAATCCTGCTGGATATCTACTGATATGGATTGGGTAATGTGTTAGGAACAAAAGAATGCCACATTGTTTGATGAAAATTAAAATTATCAACCTACAGTGGGGCTGAATTCAAAGACACCCTGAAAATCAAAGTGAAAACATGATGCGGCAGGCTACTCCATTTTGTTGAAATTTCGTTGCAGCAACTCAGAATTGTGCTCAGTAGTTTGTATGGCCCCCGTGCTTGTATGCATGCCTGACAACGTCGGGGCATGCTCCTAATGAGACGATGGATGGTGTCCTGGGGGATTTTCTCCCAGATCTGGATCAGGACATCACTGAGCTCCTGGACAGTCTGAGGTGCAACCTGGTGGTGTCGCATGGACCAAAACATAATGTCCCAGAGGTGTTCTATTGGATTTAGGTGAGGCGAGCATGGGGGCCAGTCAATGATATCAAATCCTTCATCCTCCAGACACTGCCTTCATACTCTCTCCACATGAGGTCGGGCATTGTCATGCACCAGGAGGAACCCAGGACCCACTGCACCAGCATAGGATCTCACAATGGGTCTAAGGATTTCATCCTGATACCTAATGGCAGTAAAGGTGCTGTTGTCTAGCCTGTAGAGGTTTGTGTGTCCCTCCATGTATATGCCTCCCCAGACCATCACTAACCCACCACCAAACCAGTCATGCTGAACGATGTTACAGGCAGCATAACGTTCTTCACGGCTTCTTCAGACCCTTTCACATCTGTCACATGTGCTCAGGGTGAACCTGCTCTCATCTGTGAAAAGCACAGGGTACCATGCTATATATACAGTATATATATATATATTTATAGTATCAAAATTGGTCCGGTTATCATGGGCTTCAAAGTATATACTCTTAAAGCCTTTTATAACCGGATCTTATATTATTGGTCATTCAATATTTTAAAATACATAGGATCATATGTGAAAAGAAAGTTTTGTCAAATATTTTTATAACTACATTCGGTGGCTTTATTTTTGGTTCCAGTTCTTTGACTAAAATAAGTAATTTGTTTCTTAAAACCAGAAACAGCCATTTTAATAGCTTCACTTTTCTCATCAGAGTTTTTAAACATGGACTGATGTTTAGTTTGATAATGTCTTTGTACACTTGATGTACGGCACTTTCACATCATAACACACACACAGCACCATCTTTTTGTTGTACAAATCCATATTCATTCATCAAAGAGTCTTGAAAAGAGAGAACATCAAGTTTTTATCTTTTATGAGTCATTTTAGAGCAGTATATTACTTAATAATAACAAGAGGTTTGTTTTAATGTACCACGGCCTGCACTAAACACGTTTTCTCTTTTCCTGTGAGTTGCATGTGCAAAACGTAGGTGGGGACGTGGAGTGCGAACACATGCGCTGTGATTAAAATATAATAACATGGTTTGTTTTGACCTACCATGGCCTGCACTGAACACATGGTTTCCATTTACATGTGAGTCACATACGCAAAACGATGGTGAGGGCGCGAATGCGTGCATTGTAATTAAAATATTTTTTTTTAGTATATTTCAATTTAATCAGAGTGCCATTGAAAATCATTCCGTGTGCCACGCTTGGTATGTCCTAAAGGATACAGCCAAGATAACGCTGGAGTGGTTTTGGACAAGTCTCTGACTGGTTTTGAGTGGCCCAGCCAAACCCTAGACTTAAACCCCATTGAACATTTGTGCACAAAATGATGTAAAGGATATTATAAAGGGAGATGCACTGGTTGAGCTGTTGCTCCATTTAAAACAACCATGATTCAAGAAGGAGAAACACATGTGCCTATGATTTTTTTCCACTGAATTACTCTACGCTCATTTATTTCTTAACTTACTGTTAGATTTATGAAAAAGCTTTGTTGTAAGGGTCTGTTTGGACAAATACAGTTTGTTGTATCTACCTCTGCTGTAGCTTCATGGGTACACTTTGAGTCATCTTCAAAATGACATGACTATACCAAAGTATATTGTACTTAAAGCTTTAGATTTACATTTGTGTTTTAAGCTATTGATGTTTATACATTCTGCAACTATGGGGTGGCCCAGATCTAATTATGCAATTTTCATTACACTATAACCTATTAAGTTTATTACATAGAAAATCACCCAAAAAATTCTGGGCCATCGAGAAATGTGCGAACTGACGACATGAAGAATCATCTTTGCACCGAACTGGAATCGTCTCTGCATAAATCAAAGTCATCCAGACGATCTGGATCTGCATAATTAGATCTGGGCCACCCTGTATAGTATGGGTAATCAAGTCTGCAAAATTTCTAGGGACAAAGTATTAAGATGTCAAGGACCTTTCACTATACGTGGCGCCTAAGACTATATGCCATGTAAGATGAGGCTAATATAGTAATAAGATGGCAACCTGGAGGATCTAAGCAAGTATTTTAACAGTAATTCATAAAATGTATTTTAGTTATGACAGCATGGTAGTGCAGTAGTTAGCCTGGGTTTAGGGGTTTAGATCTCAAGAGGAATACTTAAGGGGAATTTTTAGCATGACAGAAGCACATGAGAAGAGTGTCATCGAGTGATGGTGTTTGCAGAGTTTTCACGCAAGCACTAATGTAATCCCATTTGAGAGAGGCACATACTTTGAATTAAATTGGCTTTTATCAAAACATTCAAAGCCTACAGTTGTAGTCCTGTTGCCATGTTGATTATTTAATTTAATTTTGCTGCATTTCTGTCTCCTATGCCACACCAGTCTAAGGATTAGTATTATTGTTGTTGTTATTGTTGAATTATTATTTATGTTGTAAACTATAATTTTGTTTACACCCAGGGTGCGAAACAGTCAAAAAATACATGAGGTATTCAAGGAAAAAGATATTATGACAGATTTTAATAGGATGGAGCAAATGGGTGGGACACTTAGAATGGATGGAGGAGAAAAAGGTGATGAAAAAGGTGTAACAGAGGCTGCTTTCGCTCAAAAATAAAGGTGCCAAAGAAGAACTTTTATTTATTTAGATCAGTAACAGGATCTATCAAAATCATATTCAGATGAAAGCAAATTTGGGAACTACCAATGAGTTTCTGATTTTAAAAGGAATCTCGCTTCATACAACCACACAGGTTCCAGTTTTCTTGGCCTGTTAGTATTCTGTTGCCTAATATACATTAAAGATTTCTGGTTTGTCCACATATTAGTAAACTTTTAAAAGTCCAGAAAAACTATCACATATTTCAAAGAACTCTATTGACTATGAAATGATTCTTTGTCAAGCAATAGGTCTATGAGGAAAAGAACATCCCAGTATAGTGCCAATAAAGAATCAGAAGAGTTTTAAGAGTTTTGTGGAAGGAGACTAAAATGCCATCTAAGGCAAAGATAACTAAATGATGTGCAGCCTGATTTAAAGAAGATTTAAAAATGGAGGAGACCCAGAGCAGTCAGAATATCACACCTCATAGATACTAATATAAATGGCAATTCTAAACTGAAAAGTGTGAGTGTGTGTGTATTTGTTGGTGGAACCTGTGATGGACTGGCATCTTGTTTAGAATTGGTTCCTACTTAGCTTTGACAGTCTCTGGTCTCATGTGACACTCATTTGGATTAAGCGAGTTTGAGAATTTTATATTATGTTATGCCCTGGTCTTATTTAAAACTGTAATTCTGGACTGCTTTGTAGTCCAGTAGGAGCTGCAGTGTGCTGCTGTTTAGGCTGTGCACGTATTTTTCTTGCTGCAAATTCTGATTCCTGCTGGTGATTTTCTCTAAATGTGTTTGAAATGCTTTGGATAAGTACTGAATGTAACATTTTACTAAGGGAAGAAAATAAAATAAATGGAGGAAAAGCTGATCTGCGGGTTACTTGAAATATAAGTGATTGTAGACAGCTTTACAGAAATTCAGTATATAATCTGTGTCACTCACCAATTCCTTGATTGTGAAGAGGCAAAAGTATTACTCATCATAGTAACACTAACATCAGCATTTGGAGAGGCAACAAATAAAACATTTGTCTTAATAAGATGCAAAAAGATAAGAAGCCAATTTGGATGCACTTTCTGTTTCACTGTGTGCCCACTATCATAAATCTAAATACATTTGTGAAGGTTTATATGATCTTCTTGTTACTGTCTAAGATTCTTCTCACATTCTAAAGATGATTCTAGGTTGGCCATAAAAGTTTATCTGTGAATTGAATGTCATGTCACATACTGCTGAACCATCTAGGTTTGGTCCTTCTGCTGGAAAAGTGATTATGAAAATGGAGTCTGGCTTCAGTCAAAATAGTCTTTCAATTAAATCTCATTTCACTTTTAATTATTCATTTTTTATTCTTTTATGGTACAAACAATCTTGTAATACATTTCTACACTTTATTTAAACTCCTTTTTTAAATAAATATTCATTCACTCTCTGATTAGTGCTCCTGTCTCACAGCTCTAGGGACCCGAGTTCAAATTCTAGCTCGGTCACTGCTTTATGTGTAGTCTGCAGAGTTTCTGCGTGCTGTTGTGGGTATATTCTGAACAATTTAGTTACCTTTCACATCTTAAAAGCACGCTTGTTAGGTTGATTCATCCAATTATTTTCAAACCATCTAAATCTACTTCTTGGTTGTGGGGGTCCAGAAGCCATTCTGGCAATTTCAGTTTGTTAGCCCTAGTTTGGCCATACTTACAGTATGAGTGTGTCCTGTGAAGGTTCAGGGTTGGTTCCTTCCTTGCTCTTGATGATGCCATGATGAGCTATGTCTCCCACAATCTTGGTTTGGAATTACTGATTCATGAAAATGAGTGGTTGGATGGCTAAAAATATACTTTG
This sequence comes from Polypterus bichir lapradei, assembly GCA_026402145.1. NCBI lineage: Eukaryota > Metazoa > Chordata > Cladistia > Polypteriformes > Polypteridae > Polypterus > Polypterus bichir. The sequence continues at coordinate 1,991,008 of JANRMT010062803.1, read as the reverse complement.
AAGTTGCTATGTTTTGAAAAATGTTATCTATTTTGGATGGGTGGAAGAAAGATACTTAACCCTGGTGAAGTGTTGGGGTGCCATGCAGGTTGTGCCCTTTATTCTTATAGCATGCAAAGTAAATTGGCCCTCGATGGTGTGGAAATAAAAAAAAAATCACCTCAATAATTACAGCAATAAATATAGTAAAAAGGTCTGGGAAGCGGTTTGGGCCCAAATGAGGAGCAAAGCTTAATTTCCCCCCTGTGGATAAATTATCTATCTATCTATCTATCTATCTATCTATCTATCTATCTATCTAT
>JANRMT010062803.1:1942405-1990696 GCA_026402145.1 Polypterus bichir lapradei | reverse complement strand
TCTATCTATCTATCTATCTATCTATCTATCTATCTATCTATCTATCTGCCTCCTGGAGTAGATTTTCTTCAGAGACCTGTCTGTATACATTCTTCCTTTGGTTCTGACCAGTCTCTCTGTCCCTACCAGTTAGAAGCGCCTCCATAGCATGATTGTGTTTGGAAGCTGATGAGCAGTGCCTGGTCTTTGCCAGGCATATTGTTTAGCATAAACAGTTCTTTGCCCTCTGGCTTTCAGGATTTTTTAAATGCCAAACTCTAAGCAAGAGTTAGCCAATGTGCCATAATTGCCTGATTGATGAAGTGCTACCGAGATGGTCATTCTTCTGACATGTTCTCCCATTTAAGCAGAGGACTTCTGAAACTCTTTTAGAGTGACAATTGGATTTTTGGTTATATCATTTGATTACATTGAGTTTTTGGTTACATCAAATGTGCTCTATAAATAAACTGACATTGACATCTCTGTCCAAGGCTCTTCTTGTAAGGCAACTCAGTTTGGCTGGCTGGCTAACTCAAGGAGGTGTGCTGGTGGTGGTAATTTATTTACATAATGTGTGGAATTGTATTACTTCAAATTCATTGGGTCTTTTATGAAGACATAGACTTTGAAAAGTGCCTTTAAAATATAGATTGACTATGTGGATGCAGTTTTCAAGTCTCCCTCAGACTGTTCTAACCACAAAAAAAGATGAAGTATACAATATTATATATTAAATGCAAAATGCGTAAGAGCTTGTATTTTTCTGTGTCAATGACCGTTGAACAACCTTAAGCCCTGTGAATAAAAACTGTCTCTTAATCTGCTGATGTGAGTGCTAATGGTAATGTAATATTCATCAGTTATATTTTGCGGTTTCCCTTTGACATCCCAAGGACACTCTTGATTAGTTGACTGGTGACTCCAGATTGTCCCAGTGTGGTCATGTGCGTGACTGTGTCTAGCAATGCTTTGGCTCCTCATCCAGGGTTGGTTCTTGCCTTCCACACTGCGGTTCTGGGATAGGCTTTTATTTTTTGATAACATAAAATACATTAAGCAGATTTAAAGATAAATAATTGGATATGTGGATTTTTCGGTGTGTTTGCATATAATGTGAGAAGCACCTACTGAGTGTGTCATGTCAGTGTGTCTTTCTATCCACCTGTATGTCTATATTAAACAAGTCAACTTCCAGTGGACAGATTGAATTCAAATTTGGCATAATTATTCTTTAAAGAAATTTGCCATGAAAGCTGACTTTTGTTGAGATATCTTGAATAGAGTACGCCATGCAAATTTTTTAAATTTCAAAATCTCCCATTGTAATTTCATAGTCAGAGAACAGAAAAAGTACGTCAGTCATCAGGCAACAGGGTCACAGGGGGTGGTGGAGCCTATTACAGCCAGCATAAAGCGCAAGGCAGGAACAAACCCTGGACAGGGCGCCAGTCCATCACAGGGTGAACACACACACACACACCAACCAAACACTAGGGACAATCCACCTAACTTGCATGTCTTTGGACTGTGGGAGGAAACTGGAGCACCCACGTAGACATGGGGAGAACATTCAAACTCCACACAGGGAGGACCTGCAACACAAACCCTGGTCTCCTCACTGCAAGGGAGCAGCACTACCACTGTGCCACCAAGAAAAAGTAGGTGTAGCAAGTAATTCAGAAACAAACAATAAGAAAGATGACAAAGGTTATTTGTCTATTCATCCAATTCTTGGACAGCCAGGAAATGTACTTTATGTCATCGTGATAATGCCATTAAGCTCGGCAATCAACAAGACTATCTGAAAATGGTAGTGCCCATAAGAAAAACAAAATAGTGCAGTGGAAGAACACGAATCATATTTAACACTAGTGAAAACAGATGAGAAAACAAGGTTGTATGTTGATTCCTTTACCTACAAAACTCAAGGAACTGTCCTCCAAAATAAAAGGATAAGTGTCTGCGTGCCTTTCTGTCTGTCTAGTTACTAGGTCTCTGTCATTCCGACAGGTGGTGCGTTACAAACATTTGTTGTAATTCATTTTATTACTTCAAAAGTTTAGAATGCACCACCTGTTGGAATGATAAATGCCATGCATTGTATTACTACGTGCATTGCAGTTCCAATAGTTGTTGCACAGCAAATGTTAATGCTGAGGTCTATGTTAATCACTTGTAGATTTCAACTCATTTTAGAAGGGTGGCACAGCTAGCACGTAAATAATTTATAAGGGCCAAGGAAAACTAGGAAGAAAAAAAATAAATAATAATCATAAAGCTGATCATGGCAGTTTCAATTTACTCCTATAGTTCCTGCTGTTTCATTGTGGATACACTCTGGTGTCGGTGAGTTTTTGTGTTTTGCTGTGCCTTGTGCTCTTTTGGTGAAGTCGTCTTTGGATTCTGTATTGGTACTATGTCTGCTTTGGTTTACCTTGCCTTCTTGCACAATTCCTATTTGTGCTCCGCAATGCATCTTGCTCTACAGAACAATTCTGTTAAATCTTTTATTTTTATAATGATCCTGCATTTGCCTGGTTATCTAGCCGGGGTTTGACTGTATATCCCCCTCTAATGGGCATTTTTGCAAGTTCTTTTAGGAAATGTTTGAGAATAATGTGTTTAGGAACTCCTATGACGTGTAAAATAGAAGGACTATGTGGAATGCTAACCCATTTATATAAGAAGATCTTACAAACCCCACACAGAGGGTGACAGGCTTTGGGAACTCACCCAGCTCTCTTGAGCTGTGAAACAACAACACTCGTCACTGTCCTTTTGCCCTTCCCAACATCACAAATGATTGCTCCAGTTAGCAAACATGACTATTCAAATTCTCTATGTGCTCCACCTTGTACCTCGTCTTGTGCTTGCTTAGCAAGAGCAAGAGAAGATAATGAACACTTATGAATGCTGTACAGTAGGCAGCACCCTTCAGCGCACACAAGGCTAATTACAGTAGTTACTTATGCCATCTGCTAGCTTACAGACTCTTGGAGTCCTTGGTTTCGCCAAAGGACATCTCGTGCCACCTGGACACAGAGAAAATTATGCAACTGACTCCAGGCATGCATGTAATTTTTTTTCCCTGGTTTTAAGGCTCACATGTCTCTGGGTGGTCAAAACTCTTGACAGATATTTGTCATTGCCAGATTAATTTAAACAGCAGGCATCGGAAGGCCTAAGGCAGTATTTCTAAGCAAGAGCTCCATGTTAAAATATATGTGAGGTTTGATTTGTGTGAAAGCTCCTCCTTCATTTGTCAGAACAATACTTCTGTTTTCTTTAATTTCTCTAATGCACCCAGCATTATAGAATATACCATATTTACAGCTGATTAAGCACATTAATGAATTTAAATGACTTGCACAGAGCACGTGATGACACAATATTTCAATAACAAAAAGTCATGAGATTAAGATTATGTGCCACTATCAGTATGCTATTAAGCACAGATTTTGCATTTTACTACACAAGCTCAAGATTTTACCTGTACTGTCAGCATTGTTTATAACTGGTTTACTTTTCAAAGTGTTTTTGGTATTTATGGAAGGCTACAAAATTCCTGCGTGCAGTTAAAGGTGATATTCCTCTGGGCTTAATGATATAGACTGCGGTGGGCTGATGCCCTGCCCAGGGTTTGTTCCTGCCTTGCGCCCTGTGTTGGCTGGGATTGGCTCCCGCAGACCCCCGTGACCCTGTGTTAGGATATTGCGGGTTGGATAATGACTGACTGACTGACTGAATGATAGAAGGTTTTTCTACATGGGTTGCCATTCTGAGATACCATTTGTAATGCTACTTTTATCTTTCATACATACACTCACTGAGCAAAGTCTTAAGACCACTACACTAATACTGGGTAGGGCCTCCTTTTGCTCTCAAAATAGAATTGGTTCTTTGTAGCATGGACTGTACAAGATGTTGGAAACATCCCTTTGAGATTCTGATCCATGTTGACTTGATTGCTTCACACAGTTTCATCCTGCGAATCTCCTGTCCTACTAAATCTCAAAGGGTTCTATTGGATTCAGATCTGGCGACTGGGGAGGCCACTGATGGACACTGAACTCACTGTCATGTTCTTGGAACTAGTTTGAGATGACTTTTGCTTTGTGATATGTTGCATTATGATGCTGGAAGTAGCCACTGACAATGAGTAAAGTGTGGCCATAGTCAGCAACAATACTCAAACAGGGGGTCGAATTCAAGCAATGATTGGTTGGTATTAAAAGCATGCCAAGAAAACATACCACACTATTCCACCGCCACTAGCCTGGACTGTTGAAACAAGTCCGGTTGGATGCATGGATTTATGCTCTTGGCTTTGAATTCCGACCCTACCGACTGTGCCTCAGCAGAAATCAGGATTCATCACACCAGGCTACGTTTTTTCCAGTTTTCAGCTGTCCAATTTTGGTGAGCCTGTACCACACTACAGCCATGGCATTTTGTTCATGGATGGCAGGAGTTATACCCAACGTCTTCCACTGTTGTAGACCACCCACCACAAGGTGACTTGCTGTGCATTCTGAGTTGCTTTTCTGCTCACCACAGTTGTACTGAGTGGCTATCTGAGTTACTGTGGCCTTTCTATCAGCTTGAACCAAGTCTAGCCATTGTCCTCTGACCTCCCTCATCAACAAGGCATTTCTGCCTGTAGAATCTCCACTCAACCCGATGTTTCTTGTTTTTTGTACCATTCTGAGTAAACTTGAGACAGTTGTGTGTGAAAATCCCAAGTGATCAGCAGGTACTGAAATACTCAAACCACCCCGTCTGGTGCCAACCACGGTCAAAATCAATGAGTTTACATTTTTTCCCATTCTATTGTTTGATGTGAATAATAACTGAAGCTCCTGACATGCTCATGATTAATGTAAATGCAGGGTTTTATGCATTGTGCTGCTGCCACATGATTGGCTGATTAGATAATTGCATGGGTAAGCAGGTAAACTTGTGCTCCTAAATGAGTGTACTTTACTGGCACTGGCCTTAAATGTAATCCAACGGCATAGTATGCAGATTGGGCAAGGATGTCCTATTCTTTAACACAAGAGTCGCCATGGCTAATACTTATTCAAACTTACTTATTCAACTTCTTCAAAATTCTGCTGCTCGGATAATAACCTTTTCTAAATCCACTGAATATATTACACCTAGTCTCTCTCAACTGCACTGGCTCCCTGTTTACTACCGAATACAAAACAAAATACTGCTCTTAACATTTAACACTTTCCAAAATCTTGCTCCAACCTACCTCACTGATCTCCTGCAGACTGACACTCCTCTTGCTCCCTCAGATCCTCATCTGCAGCTCTACTTTCTGTACCACACATCAAACTCTGTTCTGTGGGAGCTCGAGCGTCCTCTCATAATGCTCCTCAACTCTGGAATTCCCTTCCCTCTCATAAACTGTGCCATTAATGTGAACAAAACGATTCTGATGCCACTTTACAGTTTTTGCACTGTATGGCAGCTCTACTGTTAACTCAGAATTAGGGCTGTTGAATGAAGGAAACCTAAAGGCCAACAGTGGTAAGTCAAGTAACGTGGTCCCTGGACTTCCAAAAGTTGTTTCTGAGATGGGTCAGGTGTAAGGGTCATGCCATTCCTTTGACCTTATAGTTGAAAGGTGAGTTGAGGCAAGAACTCAACTGACAGACTAGAGGACAGAAAGCAAGTAAACAGAGTTAAAGGTTGTGAGAGATTATTTAGTATTACAGGCATGGTATTCAACCTGTTATGCATTTTCTGCTGATCTGATTGTTTTTTATTTTCACCCACTTATGGCTATCCAGGCTCCATTTTTCAAAATCAAGCTTCTAACTGTGTATTTAAATTTTCTTTTTAAGTTTGAATGGCATGCAAATGGACTTATACACATGGACAAATACTATGTACAAATATATATAAAATATATTTTACTTTATAAAGAATGAGAAATTTAAAGTTCTAAGAGTATAATTTGGTAGAGGGTTAACACTGTCATGTAAGAATAATCAAATGTCACAGTTGAGCAAACCCCTCTGAATTTGCTTTGCCTTGAGCTCAGCGAAAGACATAGAAATGTTCAGGTATTACAACAAACTTGGCAAAATACATTGAGGTCAGTAGGGAAGGAGAAACTGAACTAGTTTTGATGGGATTATAATGGTACAATGGTCTTTTAAGGGATAGGGAAATGTCTTCCAACTCCATCCATCCATTTTCCAAACCGCTGAATCCAAACACAGGGTCATGGGGGTCTGCTGGAGCCAATCCCAGCCAACACAGGGCACAAGGCAGGAACCAATCCCGGGCAGGGTGCCAACCCACCGCAGGACACACACAAACACACCAAGCACATACCAGGGCCAGAGAATCTTATTTCTCACCATCTCAGAGTCCTTCAGGTGTCTGATGAGACCAAGATAGAACTTTTTGGCCTTAATTCTAAGCGGTATGTGTGGAGACAACCAGGCACTGCTCATCACTTGTCCAATACAGTCCCCACAGTGAAGCATGGCGGTGGCAGCATCATGCTGTGGGGGTGTTTTTCAGCTGCAGGGACAGGACGACTGGTTGCAATCGAGGGAAAGATGAATGCGGCCAAGTACAAGGATATCCTGGACAAAAACCTTCTCCAGAGTGCTAAGGACCTCAGACTGGGCCGAAGGTTTACCTTCCAACAAGACAATGACCCTGAGCACACAGCTAAAATAAAGAAGGAGTGGCTTCACAACAACTCTGTGACTGTTCTTGAATGGCCCAGTCAGAGCCCTGACATAAACCCAATTGAGCATCTCTGGAGAGACCTAAAAATGGCTGTCCACCAACGTTTACCATCCAACCTGACAGAACCGGAGAGGATCTGCAAGGAGGAATGGCAGAGGATCCCCAAATCCAGGTGTGAAAAACTTGTTGCATCTTTCCCAAGAAGACTCACGGCTGTATTAGCTCAAAAGGGTGCTTCTACTAAATACTGAGCAAAGGGTCTGAATACTTAGGACCATGTGATATTTCAGTTTTTCTTTTTTAATAAATCTGCAACAATTTCAAAAATTCTTTTTTTTGTCCGTCAATATGGGGTGCTGTGTGTACATTAATGAGGAAAAAAATTAATTTAAATGATTTTAGCAAATGGCTGCAATATAACAAAGAGTGAAAAATTGAAGGGGGTCTGAATACTTTCCGTACCCACTGTAGAATTGCCAATCCACCTAACCTGCATGTCTTTGGACTGTGGGAAGAAACCGGAGCGCCCAGAGGAAACCCACGCAGACATGGGGAGAACATGCAAACGCCACATGGGAAGCGAACCCAGGTCTCCTAACTGCCAGGCAGCAGCACTACCACTGTGCCACCGTGCTGCCTGCTTCCACCTCTGCTGGACCAATTATTATAGCTAAAAGTGTGATCTGATCTGTGAGGCAGCAGTACTAATCACTGTGCCACCGTGCCTCCTTGAGATAAACTAATGCTCTGAGTTCACAATATTCCAAGTCTTTCATCTCTCTCTCGCTCCATCTCCATCTCCCAAGCTCTAATCACTTTGACTAACACCTACAGAGCCTGTGATGCAAGGGGTCAGTCAGTGTGATGTACTGATGTACTGTTACTACACAATATGTGCTAGACAGAGGAGAGCATAACAAGCTTAATCCAGCTGTAAAGACAAAACCTGCAACATGTATATGCAAAGCAAGGAAGTATTTTCATAATATACTCATTATGGTCAGCTAATGTACCCCTCACATTAAAATATTGCAAGTTTTTCTTTTTTTTTTTCTTAAACACATGCGGGGTACAGTTGTAGCTGCGTAATGACATCACTGAAACTTATAAGTTAGATATAAATTATAATGCATTATGCAGTTTTGCATAAAGAGTGTCAAGTGACTGACACAGCAACAAAGCCGTTAGTATACAAAGTGCACTGCCAGCATCGGTTTTATGTGGGGAAAGGGAGAACACGCGAGAAAGCACATTATGGATGGAGCGATCTGTGAGTGAATGTAGCTAACTTCCAGTGATTTCCCAGACACAGCAGACATGACAATGCATGCAAGTACTAGAATAAACAGTTGGTTTCTTTGCGTGTGTATGCATGTCATTAAATTGTGTAATTTAATAAATCCAATTGTGTATGTGTAATTCAATACATGTGCCAGAATTTTAGTATAAATGTATTCAAATGATATAATTTTCTCCTATAAGGAAGCCTAATTTACGGTCAAGTACCACATTACATCAGTCCTTCCATTTTCACAAAGAAAGCCTACCATTTTTTTGCATTTGTTTTCATTGTCGGGTCTGCCATGTCTGCGAAAACATGATTGACCCACCACCTGTCACTGTGCTGTTTTCTAGTGTCTTGATCTTACCATCCACTATATGCCACTTTGTATAGTCTCTCTTACTGATATCGAATTCATCCTGGCTGCATAATGCATATTCCATGCTCTGTGAAATACAATGTAATTCAATTTCAAGTGTGTTTCATTTTTTTACCGAACTGAAATAACTGAAGTGCTGACAGCTTTCAGAAATGTCTTTTTCTCCATCATGCATAATGAAACAATGTGAGTAATTACAAGTGTGGCATTTGTTCATTCATAATTTCATAATTTTCTGCTGAAAACAGACAGCAATTCATGTCTTTGAAACAATGTTCTGTATTGTCGATTACCAACAGTGACAGGTGAGGATTTGTTGAGGAAAAAAGGATATGCAAATGCAGCTAAATAAAAGCCAGAGTAGAGAGATAGCAATTCACAAGTGGGTAGTTCTGGCAGTTCTAGTGTTACATTATTTTATCTCCCTTCTTCTTGTGGTGCACAGTTTAAAGACCTATGGTGCTCGGAAAATAAGTTTGCCTAAGACAGCTGCATGGTGAATTTTCAGGGAAAAATTTAGGTGAACAAAGTCACAGGCAAACAAAGCAAATTCTCTGTGAAAAACGCTCCCATTTCATCACTCTAGGTACTAATCTGGGACTGCAGTAGCTTGTAAGAAGGAATATATTTGTTGTGAACTGGTTTAATTATTTTACATTTTTTAAATGCTTCTGGAGATCTTTTACTGTTATTTTGGGATCTGTTTGTGGTGTTGTATATTGGCAAACACATGTCTAGTATTTGTTTGTACAGGGAGATTGACCCAAAAGATGCCCCGACCATTCCATAATAACTCTCGCTAGGATGAAGCAATCTGAACAAAACAACATGCAATGTGCTCCTCAGTATTTGGAGCTTCAAACAAGCCGGGGTGCCCCTGCGTCAGAGCGATGAGGTAGGCACCGGAAAGCTTTCGCTACATTTAACCTCAGTTTGCAACTTCTGGGTGCATACCGGCCGTACCCCTTCACTCAGTCACTCGACTTCTCATCAGGTTGGTGGTGTACAGTATTGAGCAACACGTCTTTATGGTGTGAACCTATTGGGTCACCAATTCTTTTAAGCAATGTCAGAATCAACTGGATGATTGTGAGTTAACGGAAGGGAGCAACGTGCCACACGTTGGCAAGGAGCATGGCGGAAATTGAGTCCTCCTTCGGCAACAGGGCAATTTCAAAGGGGCTTTGGCCACCACGGTCACTGGATCTGACACCACCAGACTTCTTCCTTTGGGGTATGCTGAAAAGAAAAGTCTACCGGAACAAAACCTTGCACTGTGGAAGATCTGAAGGAAAACATCCAACATGAAATTGCTGCTATTCCCCCCTGATACGCTTACCAATATGTGCAGGAACATGGAGCGCCACATCGAAATGTGTCTGACAGAAAATGGAAGCCACTTCCAGCATCGCATGTAATGCAATCGATTACATGTATGGCAAGGTATAGAGCATAGTTTTTTGGTTCAGATTGCTTCATCCTAATGGGAGTTACAACAGAATATTCAGGGCCTCTTTCGAGTGAATCTCCCTGTAGATTCAGAATGGTTTTAAAAACTATTAACGTCTTCCTGTGTTGCCATTTCGTGACTCTTTTTCTTTATAGTTGCCTGGATGTTATGTTGTGCATTTTCTTGTTATCTGAATCTTGCAGATATATATATTATATACTCTTTCACTAATGTGTGCTTTGCTTCTTAGATTTGCTTTATTTGTTTAAGAAACTTTTTGCTCTTAGGGCTTTGGTAAAAGATAGGCTTGACGTTTTCAGTACTGACTTTTGTCTCATTATTCTGACTGAGCCTCATCTTTTGGTCCTTTCCATTTAATATTCTGTTTATTTCTATTGATGCGTAATAATATCAATTTGGATTATGATTATTTTTGGACTTCTGCTTGATAGCCCAATCTGTAAATGACACATTAGGCAAATTCTTGTCGTGGGGTATGTCAGATATGCCACTCGCAGTCCCTGACCTCATTGCCAGACCACATCAATGTACAGTAAATTATTGAAAATCGCTGGCAATATCACATTTAGAAATCATGTGCCAACCATCCCGTATAGTCATGCTTGCCCCCATCTGTGACAGCAAATATGGGTACATAAAGCACAAGACATCAGACAGATAAACTTCTCTTCTGTTTGTGAGGTTCAAAATACATGTGTTCCTTATTCCTTTTCTTTACCTGTCTATGTATTGCAGTTCCGGTTCAGCATTCATTGGTTGTTAGCTGTCATGCACACTAGCCCACCCGAAGACTAAAGACAAAAGCAAACATTTTGATTTTATCAAAGTGAGTCATGGACTAGTTGGAGTGAGTCGTTGGGTATGTCACATTAGGCAATCGGCTTCACTGGAGCACACCACCAACTGCCTCTGACTCGCTAAGATTATGTAAAAAGTCGCCTATTGTGACTTAGCCAGAAGGTATGTTCTTGTTTGCTACTTTTGTTTTGATTGAAAAATATATATTATGTTGTTCAATTTAAAAGGCACATTTTACTTCCTGGCATTCTTGTTTGCTGAATGCCCCCTAGAGGTCTCAGTATGTAATGAGTTATGTTAATTGCAAGACAACTCAATTTACTGATTTTCAAATTACTTACAACTTATTTTAAAATGGAAAACTGACCATTTCAATTTACCTGAATGCCATGAAGGAAAGATCAATGCATTCTTTGAAAATGTAATCAATAAATAAAAAAAATGCCTTTGCTCAATAAGGTTTACTTAATGACTGTAATTTAAGCAACCATATTTTAGCATGACAAGCACCACTAAGTGCACAAGTATTTTTACTTCTTTTCCATCGTGCTGTCCATATAGAATGGTATAACAAATCATAAACAAGAAAAGCACTCAGTTCAATGGAATGTTCTTATCTCTTCAATGAACCATCCCCATTTCAACAGATTTAGAAGCACATTCCGTGAGGCACAGTTATCAGGGTCTACGTTGATAAAGCATCGACAATTCCTTTTGAGTGTTTTATTTTGCCTCTTTGCACTTGAAAGGGCAATTGAAATCCAGGCCTCCAAACCAGAAACTGATTGAATCAATTCATTTTCTAATAGTGGTTTGAGAACTAAGAGTATTGGGGGCAAAGCAGGAAGCCACCTTTGACAGGCAGCCACTCCATCACATGGCTTTGTTGTAGGTTTTAGGTCCATTGCTCTTAGTAAACCCCTGGTGGTATGGCAGGTCAGCAGCTTGCTAATCAGGAGCCCAGTTGTAATAAATGAGTGATTGTAACAACCAATGCATTTTCCGTGATTGTGTGTGGGTATCGATGGAGTAGTCTGAGCAATGAAAAATCTGTACGTGAAGACACAGTCTGTCATAATAGTTTGATCAGCAAAACGTGATCAGAAATGTGTCCTATTCTAAACCATAAGATTCATATTCAACATGCATATCTCAGCATATTGCTGTCATAAGCCTTATAATAAACCACCGCAGTACAGAATGCTATACATAACAAGGAAATGCACAGTACACATCAAAGTTGCTAGTGCTGAATCATCTCTTGTTCTGTGAAAGCAACCATTAAAAGAGTATACATGGAAAGTGTGTCTCCACATCAGCACTGCAAGTGTTCATTTAACTGTAGTAATTTTGCTGCTCATAAATTTCCCTCTTTGATTTCATAATAAAAAGTTAAAACACAATGTCACATTGATAAACAAATATGACCACACAGTACGTCAAATGTGGTCGCTTTGGAGCCCACTGCAAAAATAAAAACGAGAAGGGAGAAGAAAAGAACAAACGACACAGTAACCTGATAATGTAAAGACATGCGTGGCCTGTGTTGGTCTTTTCATTAGGGTCCTGGACTTTCAAACCGTCCATAGGGAAGATATGATGTACATATAAAAGAGAAATCATAAATTACATGCATGAAAGGATTAATGAATTGTTTTATAAAAATGTGATAAATCCACTGCACACAGTTTGTATGGTACATAACAAATACACAGCACATTTTATGCTCCAGTCTTAATATAAATGAAAAAGAATCAATTGCAATAACTTAACTTTTGTGAATATCCATGCAACAAGTATAAGAATACTATCCCCAGTGTCAAAGAAGGAAGGATGCTTGTGAAAGGTTTAGTATCAATTCATGCGTTTGTCTTATTCAAACAAAAACAAAAAAATAGCCATAATTAAAACTCTGAGTGTTTAAGAGGTGATGTCCATATCAGAACAATGACTCTTTCACTTCTGCAGTTCTCACGTATCAGTACTCCATATCAGATATATTCTGTCACTCTTTGCTAGCCACTCTCGATTCACTTGCCACTTCTTACTATTTACTCGTCACGTCTTACTTAGCAACAAGCACTCATCACAATCCCACATTACTTTTCACTTGTCACACATCACTCATCACTATTCAATTGCTACTCATTAAGCAGCACTCTTCATTTCTCACTCACTGTTTTTCATATTCAATTTTTTTTTAACAAAGAGAATAACAGTCAAATTGTGGGTGCAACACCTAGAGGCTGTAATTGTAGGTAAATGATCTGTAAATTCAAAACATTTAATTCAAATATCAATAAATCCTTACTTTATCCATCCATTATCCAGCCCGCTATATCCTAACTACAGGGTCGCAGGGGTCTGCTGGAGCCAATCCCAGCCAACACAGGGAGCAAGGCAGGAAACAAACCCCGGGCAGGGCGCCACCCCACCTCAGTAAATCCTTACTTTATCAAGAGGTATTCTCTCCATGGAGCTTCAGTCTTTTTTCCGTGTCTGCGTGGGTTTCCTCCAGTTGCATCGGTCTCCTCCCATAATCCAAAGACATGCATGTTAAGGTGAATTGTCATTAGTAAACTGGCCTTGATGTCTAAGTGTGTGTGTTCAGCTTACGATGAACTGGCTCCCTGTCATGAGATTACTTCTGCTTGCTAGGACAAGTTTGGGCTTCTTTATGACCCTGATCAGTTTAAGCGGGTTTGGAAAATGGATGGATGAATGTAGGCTGATTTTAAACTCATATGGCATCATAGTAGTAGTATTAGTAGTAACAGTAGCAGCAGCCATATTAGAATAGCCACAACAGATCTTGTTCAGATTAGCTTTAAGTTTAATTGGAGCTAAAAATATAAATTGTATGAGAGGGAAAGCAGTTTGCATTAATATATCATTGTTTTATATGTATTTCCACTCTTTAAAAATGTACTAGCTGTGGAACCCATCTAAGCCGTGTTGATATCTAAATAATCAATGTGGACCTCAGTGTTAAGATTTGCAGCGCACCATGCAGTGCATATTTCTCTGTTATATGCCATTTATTATACGATTCATAACAGCTGTGGTAATGTTTGTGATGCACCATCTATTGGAATGACAGAGGCATAGCAACCAGATGGACACAAAGACACTTATCCTATCACTAAGGTGGGTAATTTCTTTCCCAATAATTGGTTTATTTTAAATTATTTTTGAGTAATAATGTTTTTCCTTACTGAATACACCTAGTTTACTTAGAGTTTATTCTTCATTTTTATCAAATACTAGCCAGCCCTTGCTCCGCCCGCATAGTAGTGAAACAGGACAGTGAGGACACCCCTACCTGGCTCTCCACTCCTGACGTCACGCTTCCACATCCCCTCCCCTCAGCCTGCTGCGTGTCTCTCAGATTCGTGCAAATAAATTGGTACTGCAAGCGAACTACGATACTTAGCACAAGAGCAACCAGAATGTTCCAGCAAATAGAAAAAAAACCCGATCTAAATTCATTAAGTAGTTCTCTCATGAAAAGTGGACAGACAGAGAGACAGACAGACGTTGGATTTTATATATAGAGAGACTAGGGGGGCAAGCCCCCCTGGCGCCTTTGGCGCTCAACCCCCAATTGTGGCCAGAATATTAGTAAAATCTATAAAATTACAAAAGAAAAATTATTATTTATTGGAGTCAAAATCACTACATTCTATAAATATGTAAAAGAAAAATGGATTATTAATTAATGGAGTAAAAATCATGAAATGAGAATAAAATATTTACTCTCTTACTGATTGGAGTATTCCCGTTAAACTGAAGTCCACTATGCTCGATGAGTATTTATAAAAGACTAAATAAATGATCCATTCGTTTTAACTGACATTCTTATAGATAAAATCTTTTTATAAAGTGGTATGCAATGGGTCATCGTACCTCGACCTTCAGCTCACTAAATCACCTAAATACAAACATCGGTGTTACGAATAGATAATTTTTTTAAATAGTTTGTTCCTCTGAAAGAAAGTTTACTTGATCAAAAATAAAAAACACGACTTTCTTGATATTAAAAACCATGACTTTCTTGATATTTTAGTTTATAATTTAAAAACGAAATAAGAATCTGAAAATCTAACAACATCACATTAAAGTTCGATACATTCTGAAAAAAAAAAACCCCTCCTTGAACCGTCACCTTATTGTGGTGGAGGGGTTTGCGTGTCCCAATGATCCTAGGAGCTATGTTGTCCGGGGCTTTATGCCCCTGGTAGGGCCACCCAAGGCAAACTGGTCCTAGGTGAGGGATGAGACAAAGAACGGTTCAACAAACCTCCAATGAAGAATAAAAACTGTGGACGACGTTTTCCCTTGCCCGGACGCGGGTCACCGGGGCCCCCCTCTGGAGCCAGGCCTGGGGGTGGGGCTCGATGGCGAGCGCCTGGTGGCCGGGCCTACACCCATGGGGCTCGGCCGGGCACAGCCCGAAGAGGTAACGTGGGTCCTCCTTCCCATGGGCTCACCACCTATGAGAGGGGCCAAGGAGGTCAGGTGCAATGTGAGTTGGGTGGTGGCCGGCGGCGGGGACCTTGGCGTTCTGATCCACGGCTACAGAAACTGGCTCTTGGGACGTGGAATGTCACCTCTCTGAAGGGGAAGGAGCCTGAGCTAGTGCGTGAGGTTGAGAGGTTCCAGCTAGATATAGTCGGACTCACCTCGACGCACAGCTTGGACTCTGGAACCAATCTCCTTGAGAGGGGCTGGACTCTCTACCACTCTGGAGTTGCCTCCGGTGAGAGGCGCCGAGCAGGTGTGGGCATACTTACTGCCCCCCGACTTGGAGCCTGTGCGTTGGGGTTTACCCCGGTGGATGAGAGGGTGGCCTCCCTCCGCCTTCGGGTGGGGGGAAGGGTCCTGACTGTTGTTTGTGCGAATGCGCCGAACAGCAGTTTGGAGTATCCACCCTTTTTGGAGTCTCTAGAGGTGGTGCTAGAGGGCATACCTTCTGGGGATTCCCTCGTTTTGCTGGGAGACTTCAATGCCCACGTGGGCAATGACAGTGAGACCTGGAAGGGCGTGATTGGGAGGAATGGCCCCCCCGATCTGAACCCGAGCGGTGTTCTGTTATTGGACTTCTGTGCTCGCCACGGATTGTCCATAACGAACACCATGTTCAAGCATAAGGGTGTTCATATGTGCACTTGGCACCAGGACACCCTAGGCCTCAGTTCGATGATCGACTTTGTGGTTGTGTCGTCGGACTTGCGGCCATATGTCTTGGACACTCGGGTGAAGAGAGGGGCGGAGCTGTCAACTGATCACCACCTGGTGGTGAGTTGGCTTCGATGGTGGGGGAAGATGCCGGTCAGACCTGGTAGGCCCAAACGTGTTGTGAGGGTCTGCTGGGAACGGCTGGCAGAGTCCCCTGTCAGAAGTAGCTTCAACTCCCACCTTCGGCAGAACTTCGACCACGTCCCGAGGGAGGTGGGGGACATTGAGTCCGAATGGGCCATGTTCCGTGCCTCTATTGTTGAGGCGGCTGACCGGAGCTGTGGCCGTAAGGTGGTCGGTGCCTGTCGCGGCGGCAATCCCCAAACCCGTTGGTGGACACCGGCGGTGAGGGATGCCGTCAAGCTGAAGAAGGAGTCCTATAGGACCTTTTTGTCCTGTGGGTCTCTGGAGGCAGCTGATAGGTACCGGCAGGCCAAGCGGAATGCGGCTTCGGTTGTTGCTGAGGCAAAAACTCGGGCATGGGAGGAGTTTGGAGAGGCCATGGAGAACGACTTTCGGACGGCTTCGAGGAGATTCTGGTCCACCGTCCGGCGTCTCAGGAAGGGAAAGCAGTACAGTGTCAACACCGTATATGGTGGGGATGGTGCGCTGCTGACCTCGACTCGGGACGTTGTGGGTCGGTGGGGGGAGTACTTCGAAGACCTCCTCAATCCCACTAACATGCCTTCCAATGAGGAAGCAGAGCCTGGGGACTCTGAGGTGGGCTCTCCCATCTCTGGGACTGAAGTCACCGAGGTGGTCAAAAAACTCCTTGGTGGCAGGGCCCCGGGGGTGGATGAGATACGCCCGGAGTTCCTTAAGGCTCTGGATGTTGTAGGACTGTCTTGGTTGACACGTCTCTGCAACATCGCATGGACATCGGGGACAGTGCCTCTGGATTGGCAGACTGGGGTGGTGGTCCCCCTCTTTAAAAAGGGGGACCGGAGGGTGTGTTCCAACTATAGAGGGATCACACTCCTCAGCCTCCCTGGAAAAGTCTATTCGGGGGTTCTGGAAAGGAGGGTCCGTCGGATAGTCGAACCTCGGATTCAGGAGGAACAGTGCGGTTTTCGTCCTGGTCGCGGAACAGTGGACCAGCTCTACACCCTTAACAGAGTCCTGGAGGGTGCATGGGAGTTTGCCCAACCAGTCTACATGTGCTTTGTGGACTTGGAAAAGGCGTTCGACCGTGTCCCTCGGGGAGTCCTGTGGGGGGTTCTCCGGGAGTATGGGGTACTGGACCCCCTAATAAGAGCTGTTCAGTCCCTGTACAACCGGTGTCAGAGCTTGGTCCGCATTGCCGGCAGTAAGTCGAGCCCGTTTCCAGTGAGAGTTGGACTCCGCCAGGGCTGCCCTTTGTCACCGATTCTGTTCATAACTTTTATGGACAGAATTTCTAGGCGCAGCCAGGGTGTTGAAGGGGTCCGGTTTGGTGGACTCAGGATTGGGTCACTGCTTTTTGCAGATGATGTTGTCCTGTTTGCTTCATCAGGCCGTGATCTTCAGCTCTCTCTGGAGCGGTTCGCAGCTGAGTGTGAAGCGGCTGGGATGAGAATCAGCACCTCCAAATCCGAGACCATGGTCCTCAGCCAGAAAAGGGTGGAGTGCCCTCTTAGGGTTGGGGGCGAGATCCTGCCCCAAGTGGAGGAGTTCAAGTATCTCGGGGTCTTGTTCACGAGTGAGGGAAGAATGGATCGTGAGATCGACAGGCGGATTGGTGCGGCATCCGCAGTGATGCGGGCTCTGCATCGGTCTGTCGTGGTGAAAAAAGAGCTGAGCCGTAAGGCAAAGCTCTCAATTTACCAGTCGATCTACGTTCCTACCCTCACCTATGGTCATGAGCTATGGGTAGTGACCGAAAGAACGAGATCGCGAATACAAGCGGCTGAAATGAGTTTCCTCCGCAGGGTGTCTGGGCTTTCCCTTAAAGATAGGGTGAGGAGCTCAGTCATCCGGGAGGGGCTCAGAGTAGAGCCGCTGCTCCTCCGCATCGAAAGGAGTCAGATGAGGTGGCTCGGGCATCTGATCAGGATGCCTCCTGGACGCCTCCCTGGTGAGGTGTTCCGGGCACGTCCAACCGGGAGGAGGCCCCGGGGAAGACCCAGGACACGCTGGAGGGACTATGTCTCCCGGCTGGCCTGGGAACGCCTTGGGATTCTCCCGGAAGAGCTGGAAGAAGTGGCCGGGGAGAGGGAAGTCTGGGCTTCTCTCCTTAAGCTGCTACCCCCGCGACCCGACCTCGGATAAGCGGAAGAGGATGGATGGATGGACATTCTGAAAAGAAAGATACCAAACATATATCTAGGTTTTGAAATAAGCCCAAGTTAAAGCGTGAAAATAAAGTGACATAAAAACATCACATAAAATCGTTGCATTTTTAAGCTTATGATTTTATACTGTATATAGAGAGTAGATTTTACTGTGCTTATGTGACAAAAACCTTCAAAAACTTAAACAAAATATATATAGCATAAAAAGTCAAGTCTAGTGAGTTGTTGAAGAAATACTGTTTTTATTTGGTTCTGTGTTTCCTGCTCATTTACCTATAGTACACCCCATATTCCCCCTGTTCTAGTATTGCACCCCCTGTTTGATTGTGATTCATTGTGACAAATGAATAGTGATGAGTGACGACTGATGAGTGAGTGGCAAAGTATGATAGGCAATGTGTGATGAATGAGAAGTGAGGAGTATGAGTGTTGAGAGACTAGTGAAAAATGATTCATGGCATACAATAGAGTCATAATTTACTTGATATGAGAGAAGTGAAAATGGACTATATGCTGCAATAGCTATGATACAAATAATTTTCAGTCAGTCATTTTCTGACTCACTTTTCCTTGAGCAATTTCATGGGGGATGTTGGAGCCTATTCTCCCAACTAGTGTATGGTATAAGGCAAGAACAAACCCTGGACAGTCACCAGTCCATTGTAGGGTACCTACACACACTAAAACCAGTTTTACTTTGCTGATGCACCTAGCCTGCATGTCTTTGGACTGTAGAAGGAGCACCTGGAGGGAACCCAAGCAGACACAGAGAGAACATGCAAACTCTTTGCAGGGAGGACCTGGGACATAAACTCAGGTCTCCTTACTGCGAGGCAGCAGCACTACCAGTGCGCCACCATGCCAACCACAAATTATTGTGTGAATAATTTATTTCATTATGCAAGGGTTATATACTTCTTTCATCCACAGTGACTTGCCCTGACTTTCATGAAGGGAAGATTTCCAGAAATTTTTTTCATCAGCCAACCTATTTAAGTTGGTAGCCATTCAATCTGCCCATTATACCCCTATATCTGGGATGTTGTTGTGGATACTGTACAGCTGGACTTTACCTTGTTTGGCAATTTGAGTATGGAGCCTCTACTGCATGGGTCTCAAACTCCAGGGGCCTCATGCATAACGCCGTGCGTAGAATTTGCACTATAACATGACGTAAGCACAAAAGCCGAAATGTGCTTATGCACAGAAAAATCCAGATGCAGGAATCTGTGCGTACTCCAACTTCTGCGTTCTTCCGCTACATAAATCCCGATCAGCGTGAAAACTAATGCACGTGCACACGCCTTCTGTTCCGCCCCAACTCCTCCCAGAATTACACCTCTTTGAATATGCAAATCAATATAAATCGCCCTTAAGCTCAGCCTTCTGAGAAAAGAAAATGGGAAAAGCACGGGGGAAAATATAAGAATTTCAGTGAATACCAAGTGGAGGCAAAGGAAAAACATACTGTTTGTTTAATTAAACCACGGTATAATCAACAAAAGGAAGTTAATCGAGTGACATAGCGTGTTGGAGAAACTTGAAAGCTCAGATATCAAAGTCGCCGTGAAAAGGCGAGTCGTAGCCCACCGTCTGAGTGTCATATGAAAGCTTATTAGGGTACAGAGAAAAAAAAGGCACACAGTGGGGAAAAAAGTATGAAATGTCAACTTTAATCTCGAAATTTCCACTTTAATCATGTAGTTTATTTTGTCATTAAAGTAGAACATCATAAACTTCATCTTAAAATCATTTAATTAACCAGTTTCTCAAATCACATCATAATTAAAGTAGCACGTTAAATGCTTTGTTTTGTATGTGATCTTCTATGTGCTCTATGTGTGTGAATCACTACTTGCTTCTTAAATCGGCTCTCTTCCTCCTACTGGACACAGAATCCATTACATTCGTGATATTACAGCTCAGTATTAAAATACTGAGATGTATACATGATATCATTTTCATGATGATAGGAGTTAAAGCACGTTATTAAACATGGGTTTCACGGTGGCGCAGTGATTGTGCGTGACCTTCGATGAAATTATTTATTGCAGCAGTACTCATGGGCGGCTCTAGGCTTGTGGCGGCCCTGGACAGAGAAAGAATCGGTGGCTCCTTCGCCTGCCAATGTCAATATGGAATCTTATGCACGGTGGATGGCCACGTCCGTTGCGGACACTGCATAGCCGCCTCGTGCTCATGACACAAGCGTTTAACTTTTGTTGAAATTTGCCGCTGCGTTTTTAGCTGTGTTGTTATTTTCTCTTTCTATTTTATATTCAATATACATTGGCGTGGCCGCCCCTGCAGTCCTTGCTTTTGTTTCTCCAAGTAACCGATTGCCACACAATCAGCTCTGTAATAGATGTTAAGCCATCTGTAAGCTTAGAGCGCCGATTCTTCAAAATGTTTAAGGAACATTGAACTATCTTCATAGTACATGTTTAATTATTCTATCCTTCACGCCAGTCCCAGTAAAGAATATAGATTATTTAAATGAAGTTAAAGTTTTACCTGTATAATATAATAAACATATTTTGCTGCATTTCATCTTAAAAATGATATCGTCATCATATGTAAATATGCGCTTTATAAAGTGGCTCAGGTTGTGTAATATTATAACTGTAGTGCAAGTTTACAGTGAGGTAATTGTACTTATAAGTACAAACAGTTCTACAAGGTGCAATTGATTGAGTGCGTTTAAAGTTCTTGGGATGAAACTGTTTCTGAACCGCGAGGTCCGTGCAGGAAAGGCTTTGAAGCGTTTTGCCGTGGATGAGACAGCGTGTGCTTGATACTGTATACCAATAATTCTCTTTCCAATCAGCTGCTGCTGTGATTCACACTCAGATACAGTGATATAAATACTCCAGGTGGTGCAGTGAGAGTAATATGGAAAAAGATGATCCGCTGTGGCAACTCGTAATGGGAGCAGCTGAAAGAAAAAAAAGAAGAAGAATGTGCAGTGAGAGTAACAACGCTAAAGCAGTTATGGTATTTGGAATACTATGGCTATTCCCTGGACCATTATATTGTTACAAGTTAATTACAATCAGATGCATTACACTAATAAACAATATGCGGTTAGTTTCAGTGTATTTATAAAGCCGCGTCAGGAAAATAAGGAGTAACCACACAGGAACAGTAGCATTGCTTTGACGCTGGGTGCCGCCAGTCTGCAAAACCGAGCGGAGAACTTGAGTACAACAAGGTATGAGGTACCATGGAAAAGTGCGTGGCTTTATGCCAAGTGTAGGTTTTATAATCATCGCGATTTGAGCGTGGAAAAGTTCTTATGCAACATTTCTGTGCGTACCCACAGTGGCTGCAGGTTTTCATTCTAACCCTTTTCCTAATCAGTGACCAGTTTTAACTGCTAATTCACTTTTTTCCCTTCAATTTAATAGCCCTGTTAGAAGGATTGAGTCCTCTGAATTGATTTGTTTCCTCATTAAATGGCAGCCAAAAAGAAATAAGACATGAAACGAGCCAACAGATGACCAGCTAAACTGGGGCTTCAAACTCCAACCAGTTCCTTAATGAGAAGCTGATTCTTGCTGTTAATTAAACCCATTATTTAATTCCATGGCTTGTTGCTGCTCTCGTTCTGCCACAGCAGACATTTCCAAATCTGTTGATTTTCTGTTTTTAATAAAAACATTGTCAAAGTGTTTCGGTGAGTTGAGAGTTACTGAGACCTTCACCTTTCTTTATTTTTAGATATTGTGTGATGGGCACAGGTGAGCTGGTAATGTAGTGGCTTGTTTTTTGTCTCATTATTGTTTGGCTGCTAATTAAGAAAAAAGAAATAACTAAGGAGCCTGAATCAAGTTAATTAAAAGAAGTAATTAGCAGCAAAACTGGTCACTAATTAAGAAGATGGTTAGAATGAAAACCTGCAGCCACTGCGGCCCTCCAGGACTGGAGTTTGACACCCCTGCTCTACTGTATCTACTATATTAATTTGCTAGATTTGTATATTCTTATATATGGTGACCTATGCTGTGTAATATTCCTTGTTTAATACTAGAAGTATTTATTTATTAGAATTTATTTGACGTGGATTATTTTTGTGGAACAATAACCTGCTGCTTAAATTGTTTTGCAAAATTTCTGGGTGATGTATATTCTATATTAATAGGCTGTTTTTCTTGGTTACTTGTATATACATTCAGACATACTTAATCATAGTATTCGGTATTGAGCTGCATTGAACCTGTGTCACCCTGCAACCAACAATATGCTATGGTGACAACTACATTACCTTCAAAACATAAGAGACCTTGGAATAGGAGTTAATTTTTGTCTTACAGATTTTTCTGCCTGTAAATTGTTGGGCCTTTACATCTGCCTCTTTTTTCTGTGAAGGTGAAGAGAATGTTTTCATTGAACTATATAATGGACCCGCTAACTAAAGAAGAGGCTGCCAAGTCTTTGAGTCTATCCTATAGGGGCATTCAGACTATTTGTCTCTGAAAGGTGAATAGACGCCAATAAATCTCTAAAGAACATGGAAGACAAAGAGACTGCAACCTGAATAGCCTGTTATTAGCTAAGAGAATTATCGTTTTTTTCCCTCCGTTTCCTTTCTTACTGCCGTTTGCAGTGCTTCTTTCCGAACATCATCACAAATGTCTAAGTGGTTTGTGGGTCTTCATGGAGTTGAATTGTTATTCTTATAATAGAGTCTCTTTTCTGTTGCCTTCAGCATCTGATATTTTTTTCTTCTTGTTCTTTAACATTGTCATTGTATCCAATGCTTAACTAGTCAGTTACTTTTTTGATTTATATGTTTTTAAATACAGTTACAGGATTGAGCTCCTTGGGGTTGCCCCCATGAAATGAGCACTGTTGATTTTCTTTTGCTTTGTACAAGTACAATTATAAACTGCTTTATAAAATATTTTTTCAATAGTGCTTCTATCAAATACAACTGCTGTTTATAAATCCTTACCTGTTAATATACTTACAACCAGGATAAAACATGATTTATCAATATACAGTAACCCCTCCTCGATCGCGGGGGTTGCGTTCCAGACCCCCCGCGATAGGTGAAAATCCGCGAAGTAGAAACCATATATTTGTATGGTTATTTTTATTTTAAGCCCTTATAAACTCTCCCACACTGTTAACATTATTAGAGCCCTCTAGACATAAAAATAACACCCTTTAGTCAAAAGTTTAAACTGTGCTCCATGACAAGACTGAGATGGCAGTTCTTTCTCACAATTAAAAGAATGCAAACATAACTTATCTTCAAAGGAGCGCTGTCAGGAGCAGAGAATGTCAGAGCGCTCGCTAAGAAAAACAAACAATCAAAAATTCAATACGTTCTTTTAAGTATGCACAAGCACCGCGATAAAGCGGCATTTTGTAGATGAGCGTCTGTATCCTCTAGGCAAACAGCCCCTCTGCTCACACCCCCTCCGTCAGGCGCAGAGAGAGTGAGAGAGATAGAGAGAAGCAAACAATCAAGCACCGTGCGGGAAGCATATCTTATATCATTGAGGAGTTTTAGTTAATATGTAATAAATGCTCTGATTGGGTAGCTTCTAAGCCATCCGCTAATAGTGTCCCTTGTATGAAATCAACTGGGCAAACAAACTGAGGAAGCATGTACCATAAATTAAAAGACCCATTGTCCGCAGAAAGCCGCGAACCAGCGAAAAATCCATGATATATATTTAGATGTGCTTACATTTAAAATCCGCGATAGAGTGAAGCCGCGAAAGTCGAAGCGCGATATAGAGAGGGATTACTGTATTACATTTTAGTTTTGTTTTTCACTTACTTACCCTTGATATCTTTCATAAACCATCTTGTTAATTTATATTCTGTATATACCAAATGCTTTCATGCACATGAAATGCATTATTTAATTTTGTACTACAGTATTAATTATTTTGTAAAATGAGATAATGTTCAATACCATCATATAATATTGTAATAGGGTGACTGTTAATAAATAATATTTCTAATATTGTAATAATATAATAATAAAAATAAAATGTAAAAAGTCTGAAATAGTTTAAGTCACCCTAATTCTGTGTGTTCATAAGAAATGTAAAGATTTACTTCATGAGGTCGAAGTACATAATAAACAAAAATATTTGAAATATTAAAATGTGTGTTTCAGTTTAAATGTTTAAAGTCTAAATATTATCACTTGAAACAGAAATTTGTAATTTTTCACCCACAGATGGAGGTCCATAGTGGGCCAAAAACCCTAGTAATGGGTCGAAATTCAAAAATAACATCATATTTGTAATCGCTGACCTTGAAGTGGTGTAAATGATAACCTACATGCTCATGTTTGAAATTTGGGATTTTTAACTTTCTCTCTTAGAGGGCTATGACCACTGGTAAAGAATCAAATGTCAAAAATATTCCCATATTTGTAATTAGCAACCTTCAAAGAGCATAAAACAACACTCCACATGCATTTAATATCAATACGTATTTGTTTGAAGTTTTTTGAAAAGGAATGCCTTTCACGCCTCATATCCCATTAGGGAGTAAACCCTTGGAGTCGGCTGCTG
This sequence comes from Polypterus bichir lapradei, assembly GCA_026402145.1. Taxonomy (NCBI): domain Eukaryota; kingdom Metazoa; phylum Chordata; class Cladistia; order Polypteriformes; family Polypteridae; genus Polypterus; species Polypterus bichir. The sequence goes on along the minus strand of JANRMT010062803.1, from coordinate 1,966,020 downwards.
TGGCAAGCATGACCTGAAGTCCTTCTGATGAAATCTGATGCAGACACTTATCGGTTTACTCTTTATCATAAGGGTGTAATTTCCTGCACAATATCGGGTCCAAAAATGGCATGTACGTGAATGTTTTCTGGGTCTAGATGACAAAAAACAGGAGGGAGCCATAAAAACCTTCATACCTTGTATAACTACACATCAAGATAAGTCGAATGGTATTTCATATGTGGTAGTTTTCATATACTGGTGAGTGCCGGACAAAATAACTAAAGGGATTTCAGATTGTTCTAAGTAATTCTTGTGAACACAACAAACAACAACGACAGCAGCATTTATTTCTCTAGCACATTGTCATAGACAGGATGTAGCTCAAAGTACTTTACAGGAAGTCCACAGGCAAAGTTCAAGACAAGAGAAACAAATTACATTCAAGAATCAAGTCAAGTCAAGTCGGGGAGCACACACTCGTACAGTGCGTTGCTGCACCCACTACACGGCCCCCCAGGGCAGACACACAGTCCAGTCCCACCCTCAGGAAATGACCCTCTATCTGCTGCTGCCAGGTGTTACGTGGGTGACCCCTTGGCCTCGTCCAGCCACTCGGGTCCCCAGTAATGAGGATCTTACGAGCTGGATCACCCTCGGCGAAACATGCCACATGGCCGTAGTGCCGTAACTGATGCTCCCTCACAATGCAGGTAATGTGCCTCATTCGACACAAAGTCAAACCAAAGGTACCCAAGGATTTTCTGGAGAGACACAGTACCTAAGGAGTCCAGTCTTCGCCTCAGGTCACTGGATAGCATCCATGTCTCTCAACCATACAGCAAGACAGGAAGCACCATGACTCTAAAAATTTGTACCTTTGTCCTTTTGCATAGATATCAGGAGCACCACACACCTTTTTCCAGTGACCTCATGACCTCCCATGCTCTCCCAATCCGTCTACTGACTTCATAGGAAGAGTCACCAGAGACATTAATGTCACTGCCAAAGGTAAGTAAACCTCTCGACAAGGTCGACACTCTCTCTGAAAACAGACACACTGCTGATGGCTGTGCCCAAGAGCTCATAAAAGGTCTGGAGCTTGGTTTTTATCTTGGACACTCACAAGCCCAGACACTCATACTCCTCACTCAGTCTCTCGAGCGCCACGATCAGAGCCTCTATTGACTCCGCGAAGATCACAGCATCGTCAGCAAAGTCAAGATCCGTGAATCTTTCTTCACCAACAGATACCCCACACCTGCTGGACCCCACGACCTTGTCCAACACCCAGCACTGAACAGAGAAGGAGCAAGAACACACCCCTGACTAACCCCAGAATCAACTGGGAAAAACACAGAGGTTCTGCCTCCACTCTGCACAGCACTCACAGTACCAGTGTATTGGCCGGCCATGATATTCAGCAACCTCGAGGGGATCCCACGAACCCTCAGGATGTCCCAAAGGGCAGCTCAATCAACTGAGTCAAACACTTTATGAAAGTCGACAAATGCTACAAAATAACTCTGCCAATATTTGCGTTTGCGCTTCCTGAGAACCCTCAGTCCCAGGATGTGGTCGATGGTAGACTTCTTAGGCGTAAAACCAGACTGTTCCGGTTGCTGGTAGTGATCACGGTGATCTCGGATCCTATTGAGGACAACCCTAGCAAGGACCTTACCCGGCACAGAGAGCAGTGTTATCCCCCGTAGTTGTTGCAATCGGCTCAATGGCAACATTCAAGAATAATAATGAATAAATAAAAAAATCAATACAGGATAACAAAAAAATAGTATTTAATAGACAGATAGAGTCCTTCCATCTCTCATCAGATTGGACAGCCAGCACAGACTCCACTATGGAAAACCCAGGAGCTGGTAGACAGCCAGTTGGCTGTGACTTTATTCTGGAGTTTCTCTTTTGCAATTTTAATCTCCTCTGTTGTCAACTGGCAGTAGTTCATCAGTTAATTAATGGACAGATATTGTTGGTTTCCATGCTTAATCAGTTTCTACCTTGTTCACTGTGTGTTTTAACAAATTAGCATTTATATGCGTACCAGTTCTGCATTTAGTTATTAGTATAATCTGTGCTTGTATTTTAACTGAGAATTATTCACAGGGCCCAGCACCTGCACTCAGTTTAAGAGCTCTATACAAAAAATAAGTTGCATTGTATTGTATATGATATGATATTCAATGTCTATAAAGAAGAGACTGATGATAAAGTCAGATAACTGGGAGGACAGAAAGAATAAAATAAACACCATCGATAGCACTGGTTCCTTAAATTTGGCATCTGAATTGATTCAGCAGTATATAGCCATTTTCATAACATTAAAATCATTTTTTTAATTATTCTGATTGTTGTTATTTGTAATTTTGCTTGAATTTCAGTGTCCCTAAACATTACACTTAATAGTGCAGAGTTCAGCAACACAATCAGCATTGGGTACCACTTCTCACAATGGATGTCTTTGAGCCTTCTTATCTCTCTATTATAAAAAAAAATCCTGGGAGGCAGACGAGATAGATGAGACTTGATCTTCTCGGAAGACAATCTGACGTCACGCAAGACAAGGCTCTGAGACCACATTTAAAACAAGTTCACGGACATCTAACCAAGGGGTTGTTGGAATGCTTTTGGCAGACAGACATCATGTGCTCCCAGCTCTTAAAACAATGACAAGCGACAAACAGAACACGCAGCTTGTCAGCAGCAGATGATCCGAATGCTTCTCCTTAGCGTGCGTTCAGCCCCCCCTTCTCAACGCGAGCGGCACAAACGCGAAGTGGCAAAAGGACAGCTGCTGTACAGGCTTTTAAATGATCGACGTGCAGTGTGACAAAAAGAACACGCAGTTCGCCAGCAGCAGCAGCAGAAAGACAGCAGATGGTCCGATGGCATCTCCTTAACGTGCGTTCAGCCGCTCCCCCCGCCCCCTTGACAACGCGAGCAGCATTATACGCCATGCGAGAAAGAGAATTTAACCATGCCTGGGGCCGGACAAGTGTTGTTTTTACAAAAGTTTTAAAATAAAAGTGAAAATAATGCATATGTACCAATTCCCATGAAAATAACAATCTTTTTAAATTGTATATTTGGTAAACCAAACACGGGGGCGGGCAAGCAAAGCGAGCAGAGGGCGGAGGCCCCTAGTATGATATAATTATTAAAACCTCACTTTCTTACTGTTTATATATTGAGCTCAATAGAATATTACAAAACTGCATTTGATCCTTGTTAATTTCTGTATTTTTGCATATTTTTTATATAAGTAGGTTGTAAAACAAAAGCCAGTTTTATAATCCAGGGGTTTTCAAACTCAGTCCTGGGCCCCCTCTGTGGCTGCAGGTTTTCATCCCAACCAATTTCACAATCACTGAGTCGTTTTACAACTAATTAATCCCTTTGTTTCATTAGCTCACCTATTTTTCTTTCCTTTTTTTCAAAAAAGTGCAGTACTTTAATGCCATGCAAATGATGCTGAAGGCTTAAGGGAAGGAGCTACTTCAGTGTTATCCACTTGTGTACCTCTTAGCAAATAATGGCTTAAACAACCTGAACATTAACAAATTGCAAAATCAAATTAAAAGAATGAATTCATCCACTTGTCACACATATAGCTGTCTGCTTCGTCTAGTAATCATTTAGCATAGCCAGTTTGTAATTTTCAGAGTAACACAAGGAAAACATCGAAACTGGAAAATGACAGCTTGCTTAATTAATGGAGGATTTCAATTAAAAGAAGAAATTAATTGGGACAAAACCTGCTGCCACAGAGGGCTCCAGGACTGAACTTGAAAACCTCTGTTATAGTCAATGAACGCTGTGTTATTAAATAACACAAAACATTGATACTAATTTCATTAATGCAGAATACCCAACTCCCATGTAATAAGTAATCAGATCTTAGAAGCAGCAAATGGTTACACTATTTTAGTAGTAATAATTACAGCCGGGTGTTTCTTGTAGTTAATAATATTGATTCTTACATTGATCCTCCTTGATAAAACTCTCTGATATTTGAGGATTTTTCAAATTTCAGGTTATGACGCAACATCTTAATTAATTCATAAAGTTCTAAACTTTTGAGTAGACCAGTACTATATCCTAAATATGCCAGCTCTGCTAGAGCTCTTGCTCACAGATAAATGATAAGCCATTGTTTGTAAAATTATTTTAGCAGAGAGTAGAATGCTTGTGTGTGTTATGTATTGCCATGTGTTTATGTTGTCGCGCTTGAACCCTAAATCCAAAGAGGACTGTTTCATTTATGTTAGGTAGAATGCCCAGAGGGGACTGGGTGGTCTCATGGTCTGGAATCCCTACAGATTTTTTTTTTTTTTCTCCAACCGTCTGGAGTTTTTTTTTGTTTTTTCTGTCCCCCCTGGCCATTGGACCTTACTCTTATTCGATGTTAATTAATGCTGATTTATTTTGTTTTCTTATTGTGTCTTTTATTTTTCTATTCTTTATTATGTAAAGCACTTTGAGCTACTGTTTGTATGAAAATGTGCTATATAAATAAATGTTGTTGTTGTTGTGTGCTTAGGAGGCAGCGTAAGGGCTCTGGGGATGGTAATTACCCACTGAACCAAAGGTTGGCGCTGTATTTTAATGCCTTCTCCCTTCCTCCTTCTGTAGAATGGAAGATTGACGTCCATTCCTGCACTGGCTTCACGTCTGTTGAAGTGGACCTTCTTGGACCTGTTCATTACTTCTGGGAATGCATATAAGCGGAAGTTCTTCTTGAAGTCAGTTCTGTATTGTGCTTCCATCTCATAAGACAACATTTTCATCTTGGTCAAAAAGATCATTTTGCTTTCATTTATTTTCATGGATGTGCCCCCAACCATTTTTGCTTCTTTTCATGTAATGTGTTTTATTGTTTTTGTTATCTTTGAATTATTGTTTTTCATATTTTTATGTTATTTCTGTCAGTTGGTTAATTGTGAACTGCCTCTTTTAGTCTGTCTATTTCCCTTGTTCTTTGTAGGTGGTTGTTGCAAGTCACAGTGTTATAGTCATTGACAACTTTGTCACCATGTCTAGCGATTTTTCAGACTTCTTTGGTGATTTTATTTTTTAAAAGACCATCCATCCATCCATTATCCAACCCGCTATATCCTAACTACAGGGTCACAGAGGTCTGCTGGAGCCAATCCCAGCCAACACAGGGTGTAAGGCAGGAAACAAACCCCAGGCAGGGCGCTAGCCCACCGCAGGGCACACACACACCAAGCACAATTTAGGATCGCCAATGCACCTAACCTGCATGTCTTTGGACTGTGGGAGGAAACTGGAGTACCCGGAGGAAACCCACGCAGACACAGAGAGAACATGCAAACTCCACGCTGGGAGGACCCGGGAAGTGAACCGGGTCTTCTAACTGCGAGGCAGCAGCGCTACCCACTGCGCCGCTGTACCGCCCTTTAAAAGACCCCAGCAACAATTTCTTTCTCATGGTCAGGTTTGAGACTGATACACATGTACACTACACAGCAGTACAGGATGACACTGCATGCCATTTATGCTGTCTAATGTTTACAGAAGGAGATTACAAAACATACTTACGCAATCAATTTAAGTTATATGTGTATCTTTTTTTTTTTACAATGTTTTCTAACTAAACACAACCCCTTTTTGTATAACTTATAAGCTGATCAATTCATTTCTACCAAAATATTAAAAACCTTCCTTCTGCACCTAATATGAGCCTGGGTCTCAGATTTCTTTGAATGTAACACATTTTTACAACAAATTATTTCCACTAGGTCAAATTATTTTAATGTAAAGCATGCAATACATCCTACAAACTGTTCATACATTTAACACAATTTGTTGTAAAAACAGATCGCAATAATAACTGTAACATTGTGTATTCTTATTATGACCTGTAAAGAAACCTTTTCAGTTAAAATCTTGTTTCTGCTGTATTCTAATAGCATTGGGTCATTAAATGACACAGAGCAGCCACACCACATGATCTTCAAAAGAGGTAATCCTGAAGCTAAGCCTGTTCGGACCCAAGCAGTACTTGGATGGGAGACTATGTAGGAAAAAGCTAGAATTATTGCTGGAAGAGGTGTGGGAGATGCCAGCAGGGGACATTTACACTGTGGTCTACATATGGATCCCAGTGCCCCAGTTCAGTGATGGTAACATGGGTTTTAAAAATTGGTGCCGTCCTTCACATGAGACATAAAACTGAGGTCCTGAACTTCTGTGGTCATAAAGGATCCCTAGGGATCCTTCATAAAAAATAAGGTCCATCCTAATGTCCAGGCTAAATTCTCCACTATGGCCTAGTCATTCTGGCTCCCTAACCACCCCCTGTCTCTAATTGGCTTACTATCTCCCTTCATCCATTCACCACCTGATTGCTAATGTGTGGAAAGCACACTGGCACAACATGGCTGCCCTGGTGGATGCTGCACATTGGTGGTGGCTGAAGTGGCTCCCTACTCCCTATGTAAGTAGTGAGAAAAGAGCTAAATGCAAATGTAATGTCTTCTTCTTCTTCTTCTTCTACTTTTACTTAATATATACTAAAACTGACTTTTTTAAAATTCAAAATAAACAAAGGTGTACACACGCTTTATGTTTTTAATTAGTGGTCTAAAATCTGCATAGTGAATTTTACTATTCACCTTGTATGGTTACAGGAAAGCTTAGCTCATGTATTATAGGTGTGCTGCTTTGCTTTTGTTTCTCTCTTATCTGTAAACTGGGATTTTATTTATTTTTCTTTTACTTTGTATAGCACAATTCAATTTATTCTTTTTTAATTAATTTCATATAATTGTATTTGTATGTACTAAGGTTTATAGATATTTCAGTAAAGCATTTTAAGATAATCCTCTTTTATATGGATATACAAATGAGATAATGATATCATCTACCGCTGTGGTCCCCAAACTCAGTCCTGAGTACCCAATGGGGCTGCAGGTTTTTATTCCAGCTAAATTCACAATTAGTGATAATAATTGATCTCATTTATGTAGATGATCTTTTTTTCTCTTATTCTATTCTATATATTTTGAGAAGCACAGCAGTATGATTTTTACATTTATAAGACATTTAGAAATATTTCTACTTTTGCTTTAAACGCTTACCTATCTTTTGTTGTCCTATTGTTTTGTGATTTTTTTTTGTGCAATTTGCACCCTTTATTGTATCCTAATAATGTTAATTAAAACAAACAGAACTGACACCCAGGTAAACAACACTGAATGATGAAAGGCTGCAATAACTTTAGCGTCAGACCCACTAATTAGTAGATAACACATTAAACAATCAGAACACCAGAAAAAGCAGAATGAAAATTAGACTGAAAATTGTTAAAAAGATGAAAAAAATCCCTTATAAATGCTTAGTACATTTAAAAAAAAATGACCAAACTTAGTTTTGTTTTTTTCTCCAATAACGGCAAAATGCAGAAACTGGGAAATAAGAGCTCCCTTAAATGGGCTGGGAGTCCAAATAAAAACAGCACTGATCTAGCAACTTCTGGCGAGTTTTTGAGCATACGTTAGTGACTACATTAAAAACAGTTGGCAATACTGGTTCTATTTTATTTTCTTTTTTATTATTTCACATTTTGCCTTTTTGGTAAAAACATAATTGCAGAAACAAAAAAACAAAAATGTTTTGGGTTGAACAACTGTAGCAACAGTGGCCCACAGGAGTGAAGTTGAGGTGCACTGATTTTGTCCTTTTCTTCCCAATAACCACCCAAATTCCCCTTTAGCATTCAGAGTCATTTGCACTTGTGGTCACACTGCTCACTACTGACTGTTAGCATTTGGATACAATTAAGGGGCAAACTTCAAATAAAAATATACACTTATTCATTTATTTTTACATTTTTAATATGCTAGCAGACCTCTTTAAATGCAAAATAAGAGAAGAAATAAGTCTGCCTAATTAAACAATTAGATCAATTACAAGTAAGAGAGCCTCATTGATTTGTGAAGCTGGTTGGAATAAAAGCCAGCTTCCACCGAGTCACACCAGGAATGAACTTGAGAGCCACTGCTATGGAAGATTAAACTGCAGAGGACAAAAGAAATCTTTAAAGAGACTGCCATTGCCAACCTTTAATGGGCCAGAGTTTACAATAAAAATGAAAAACTGGAACCATAAAATCATCTCTCCTGAATTCCAAAATCTATTCAGCTAGTTAATTGACAGAGTGGAGTAGAAGTTGCCAAGTTCTGCTAAACGGAAGTCTGTGTTTTCCCTTTTTAACACAATTAATTTGGAATAAGCAAAGGGTAAAACAACAGCCCTAGAGAAGTATACGTCATTTCAAATGAAGTTATGGTAAGACTCTAAGTGACTGCTATAGCTTTGAAAAAAATTATCATCCTTTATGACTGGCTGAGTTTCAGGGGCGCCTCAGTGTCTCTCTTATTAAGGGAAATGTATCTGATGAACAACTGAGGGTCACATTTGGGACATGAATAATTTGATACGTCCAATACAACAGGGAAGATTCATCTCACGTCAATTTTTCATGTTTATTTATTCTTGTATGAGCTTTATTGAGAACTGTGACACAACTGCATGGCTAGCTAATCAACTGACTTCTTTATACAGCACATATCATTATAAAAATTCCAGATAGACACACAAGCAGAATTTAGGATAAACTGACTGACTTAGTATTTATAGGCAGCTTCTGTCTTTCTTTGTTGACTTGTTTATTTAGGTGATAGTTCGATTTCTGCTCTTTGGTTTGCTTGTGTTTTTGTTCACAGTTCCATGCATTGATGATATCATTTGAGCTTCCCACCATTGTGTGTTGCCATGCTACAGGTGTCATTATGATACATTGACACCTGAGCTAAGGCCTGACATCAGGGTGGCCATTACTCTATTTACAGGATGGCAAACACTTAGAATTTCACAGTTAGAAAATGGATTGTCCTCCAATGCATTGCATTAATATGTACACTGTCAGGGATGCCAGGGGCCATGACCCGGCCGGGACGCCTTGAGGGACCGGATGTGGGTCTGGGCCCACCCTGGATCACGTGGGGGTTGCCTTCCGGGTTGCTTTGGGGGCCACGGGTACAGGGCATGGAAGCTCCACCCTGTAGGGGCCCGTGGTCACCGCCAGGAGGCGCCCCAATGCCTTGGGGACTTGTTACCCCAGCACTTCCGCCACACCAGGAAGTGCTGGGGGGAAGATTTATGACGGCGCCTGGAGAGCAGCCGGGAGGACAGCCGGCACTTCCGCCACGCTGGGGCGTGGCCAGAGGAGGATTGCCGGGAACACCTGATGCTCATCCGGGAACCCTATAAAAGGGGCCGTCTCCATTCATTCAGCGCTGGAGTCGGGTGGAAGAAGGACGAGGCACGAGAGGAGTGTGGAGGCGGCCCGAAGACAAGGCATTGCGTGGCCAGGACTTTGATTGGGGGTATTTTGTGCACGTGACTGGGTCTGAGTGACCAATAGACTGGGGTCTGTGTGACCATTGTTGGGGTCTGGGTGACCCATATATAATTGTAAATATTGTAAATAAACGTGTGGTGGTGTTCAACCAACATGTCCGCCTGTCTGTGTCCGGGCCGGGTTCACAACACCTTGGCTGCTGAACCTAATTTCAACACTGCACAAAGATAAATAAGCACTGACTGGACAAATTATGGTTTCCTCCCACAGTCCAAAGACATGCCGGTTAGGTGCATTGGCGATTCTAAATTGTCCCTAGTGTGTGCTTGGTGTCTGTGTGTGTGTGCACCCTGCAGTGGGCTGGCACCCTGCCCAGTGTTTGTTTCCTGCCCTGTGTTGGCTGGGATTGGCTCCACCAGACCCCTGTGACCCTGTAGTTAGGATAAAGCAAGCTGGGTAATGGATGGATGGATGGATGGACAAATTATTAGGAACAATATATTAATACTGGGTAAGGCTTCCTTTTGCTCTCTAAACAGTCTCTATTCTTCATAGCATGAATTCCACAAGATGTTGGAAACATTTCTTTCAGAGTCTGGTCCATGTTGACATGATTGAGTCACTCAGTTTCTCCAGATTTGTCATCTGCACATTCAAGTTGTGAATCCCCCTTTATAACACATCTCAAATATGTTCTTCTTGGATTCAGATCTGGTGATTGGGAAGGCCACAGAAGAACATTGAACTCATTGTCATGTTCATGCAACTAGTTTGAGATGCATTTTGCTTTGTGACATGGTGCATTATCCAGGTGGAGGTAGCCTGAAGAGGATGAGTAAATTGTGACCATCTCAAATAGGCTGTGGTACTCAAGTGATGATTGATTGGTATTCACAGGCCCAAAGTGGGCCACAAAAACATTCCCCACACCCAAGGCAGGTTGGAAGCATGGCCTCATGCTGTTGGCACCAGTTGAAGTGGATGCAAATTAATGGCGGTACACTTTCTATTGCATTTCGAACAGCAGAATACGTCAACACTTGATTGATAGGGGGGTCCCCTTGAAGATTCTGGAAGAGGTGGTGGTACTTTTTGTTAAAATTGAAAGAGGTACAGGTGCTATGTACCAGTAAGTCCCAGCCCACTTCAAGCACTAGTCACAAATTCCAATCCTACCATCTGTGTGCCTTAGCAGAAATTTAGGTTCATCGGATCAAGCAACACTTTTGCAATCTTCTACTATCCAGTTTTGGCTGTAAGGAGTAGAACCCTAAGTGATCTTCTGTTGTTGTAGCCCATCTGCCTCAAGGTTTGATGTGTTGTGCATTCTGAGATTCTTTTCTGATCACCACAGACATACAGAGTGGTCATCTGAGTTACTGTTGACTTTCTGTCAGCTTGGGCCTGCCCAGCCATTCTCCTCTCACCTCTCTCATCAATTAGGAATTTCCATCCACAGATCTGACATTCACTGTATGTTTTTTGGCTTTCATACCTTTATGAGTAAACTCTAGGGGCTGAGCATAAAAATCTCAGGAGATCAGCAGTTACGGAAGTACTCAAACCAGCCCATCTGGCACCAACAACCATACCATGGTCAAAGTCACTGAGATCACATGTTTACCCCATTCTTGTGTTTGATGTGAACATTAGTTGAAGCTCCTGACCTGTGTCAGCATGATTTTATGCATTGTGCTTCTGCCACATGATTGGCTGTTTAGATAGTTGTATGGATCAGCAGGTGTTCCTTATAATTTGTTCAGTGTGTGTATATGAATAACAGAGTTTAAATAAGGTAATTGTATATTAAAAAAGAGTGAACTTTAACTTCAGTATTAATCTGTGGCACACCATCCATGAAAATAAGTGTAAAATCTAAAATAATCTTTAATTTCTTCTTTACATAAAGCTCTTTATGTTACTGTGTGGTAGGTGTCTTAATTAGCCTGAAATATCTGTTAGCATCAGTGATCATGCGATGTTGAAAATAATGAGTAGTGATGAGCAGAATGATTCACACAATTTGTAGGGTAACTGGCTATTTCGCAACACAAATAAATTAACAAACTAAACTGTGTTTGATTTTCAGGAAAATCTGTGCCATTCACAGAAGAAAATCAAGTAGTTCATTTCTGGAAGCATTTTCATGCATTTATTCCATATGTGTCTTCTGCTCATTTAGTATTTAAATAAAGATCTCTCTGCTGTGGGCTGGTGCCCAGTGGCGTAGATGGGGGGGTCAAGGGGGGACATCTGTCCCCGGGTACAGCATCCAGGGGGCACCAAATTGATGTTACGAAATTTTAGAATGAAATGTTTTCCATTCTTAAATGCACTAAAAAATAAATAAAAAACATTTTCACACTCAGTCCATCACACCATCAGTATGAGGATATCTTTTTCCTATGTTTTTTGTCTCTTTCTGATTTCGAAGCACGTGTTAGTTCTATATACCCAATAGACAATAATTTATTCCCTTCACTACTCTAACATGCTTGACTCCCACCCAGAAACATTTTTGATGTTATTAAACAGGTCGCGCGACTGACATGAGGCATTAGTGTATCATTGTCTAAGTTGTTGCAAACACAATTTCTGTGTGCCAAGTGATTTGTGTTTATGTGTTTGATAGAAAATTGATTGGGCTGTGGTGAAGTATTCTAGTAGATGGCTGCAAAAGTCTAGGCGTTTCCCCATCATATTTTCATACAAATAAATTGTAAGTAATGCAGTTTTTATAAATATATAATTATTTTGCTTTATAATTTGCTATATACTTTCTTTAAAATCATTTTTAAATGCGGAAAACAATTTTTTTCTTACAAAAACTAATGACAGATTTAGATTTTAAAGGACACGAGGCAGCGTTATCATTTTCGGAGACTTATATGAAATTTTTTTCTTAAAATACTATTATTTTAAATACATTTTTAAAAAATTTTCTTTCCCCATTGCATTTTGGCAAACAGGAGGGGGCGCGAAATCTTCAGTTGTCCTGAAAACCCTAGCTATGCCTCTGCTGGCACCCTGCCCGGGGTTTGTTTCCTGCCTTGCAACCTGTGCTGGCTGGGATTGGCTCCAGCACACCCCCGTGACCCTGTAGTTAGGATATAGCGGGTTGGATAATCGATGGATGGATAAAGATCTCTAGTAAAAAAATAAAAATCACCCGAAGTGTTCATATAATCACCTTGAATAAAGCTGCTGCTAGGTAATGGAGCACAAAGGAGTTTTGGAAGCAGTGACTTTCTAAGTGCTGAGTTTTCCTCTTCCACGTGCATGATGGTGTGTTTTGGTGTGTCTCCATATGGAAAATATGCAGTATTTCACCTTCTTTTAAACATGTACTTCACCACTCTGCAGTTACATCGAGAACCATGAAAGCAACTGATTTTTTACAGAGTTGTACAGATTATGTGCTTTACGCAGCTGCAGAAAAGAACACAGGTAAACACTTGAAGGTAAATGATTTTTTAGAGAGCAGTATTCCTTGTTTACCGTCCAAAAAAAAAAAACTTTAAATAATTTGTCAATGAGTTTTACATATCACACATTGCCTGCTATACTGACCTCATCTCTATAGAATAAGTCAACTCACACTGTTGGTTTACTAGCAAACCATGTTTCCCAGTAATGCATCATTTTGTAATAATGTTATCATTTTTTAATTAGTAATAATTTGTTATTACTTTAAATTGTGCTCTTGCAATTGAGTGTTCAATAAAAATGTTCATTATTTGATCTTTATAGACATTTAATTACAGATTAGCCCAGGGCCCAACAGCAGATATAAAATCCTAAAGTACAGTATCATCAACTTAACACAATGGAATAAACTATGCAGAAGCTGAGTTCTAGAAATCTGCTGCTTAAAAATGTTGAGGCATGGAGTTTGCATGTTCTCCGGATTCCTCCCATAGTCTAAAGACATGCAGGTTAGGTCCCTAGTGTGTGACCATTGGGAGCATTTTATAGAGGAAAAGGGCGTGATGCCATCACTAACAGTTGTTCTGTTTGTCCTTTCAAAATAGAGGAGGAGAAATCCCCGGAAGATGGTGAGGTCACTTCCGCCATGTCATCTCAAGCTCCGCCTCTTCCTGTCCTGCTTCCTTTTCTCTTCACTCTCTACACCTCAGACTATAAACATAACACCATGTCATGTCACTTGCAGAAATTCTCAGATGATTTTGCACTTATGCTGTGTATTGATAAAGGAGATGAGGCAGAGGAGAGGAGTCAGGTGGAGAAGTTTGTTTCTTGGTGCAAAGAGAATTATCAACAACTTAACATTGGCAAAATCAAGGAATTGATTATTGACTTTTGCCACATCAAAGACCCTCTATGTCTGGTCAAGGAGTGGATGTAGAGGTGGTTCACTCCTACAAGTACCTGGGTGGGACCAGACTCAGAACACAGTGAAACAAAACTGAATTCCTTTAATGTGGGAAGTGACATCTTTCACATCTTCTACAACTTCTACAATGCTGCACATCCTGTATCTTTGACACACTAACACTAAGGACTTTCAGCCAACAAATTATTCAACAGACGTTTGTCAAGAAACACTGCTGTTACTTCTTTATACCAACAGCAATACGTCTGCATAATGCCTGAGTCAGGTATTTTCTTTCTTTATAGTTTTCATCTTTGTTTAGACTAATGTGTATGTATATTTATTTATATACTTACTGTACCTATCTACCCATTTATGTACATTAAAAAGCCAAATTTCTGCCTGGGGAAAAGTAAAGTTCTATCTATCTATCTATCTATCTATCTAGACGGACTTACAACCAGAAGTCGAGTGAACCGGCTTCATGATCATTTGCTCATCCTCTTTTGTCCATACAGCAGAATTAAACAGGGCATCCTCTGGATCCCTACCCTGATTTTGTACTTTGTTTTATTCTTTCACACTATATATTAATATATATATATAATATATATATATAGTTATACTGTACATAATTCTTTTCTTCAATATTTTTATAGTTTAGGAGGATTTGGTAGCCCTGGTCTACTTGCACAGTTGGAAGACATTGTAATACTAGACCAGAGGAGAGAGGAAAAGCTTATTAAGCATGTGAACTACAGCATTAATTCAGTAAAACATTGCCTTAGCATCCACTGATCCAAGATTAAATTGACTCCCCTCCTTGACTTTATTGGCAATTCAATTTGCTGACCACTGAGAACATTAAGCTAATGAGGAAAAACCAGTAGGAAAAGCACTTCTCTGGAAATCACTCAGCAGTCTTTTAGCCAACTGTTTGTGGAAAAGTGAGGATGGATGCCCAGTATATAAATGAAGTTAATTTTTGAACCATTCTTGTCAACAACTCACTTGGTTGCCACTAATCGATCAATAGATGTTCACAAATTATCAAGGAGCACTTTTGCAGTGGACAGATGACAGATTCTTTTATTAGCTGTACAGCCATCATGTATAAGCTTGTTATGTGACATCATAAATGCCAGACTTGTCAGCATATGCTCCTCTTTCTTAACCCCTAAGTATTTCACTTACACCTTTCTTTTACCAAAATACACCAGGGCATCTGGGTCTCTCAAAGGGTGGTCCCTGCGCTTTGTCCAATGCTGTCAACCCTGACCAAACATCCATCCATCCATTTTCCATCCTGAGCAGGGTCATGTGGTTGAGGGAGCCTCTCCCAGCAAGCATCTGGCACAAGGCAGGAGCGCTCAATGGAAAGAGCTCCAGTCAATCACCTGGGGATATTTTGCAATAAATCATCAAGTCTGCCTCTTCAATATCCATTTGGGGTGCTGCTCAGATTCAACTAACCAAAGAAGTCCTGAAATTATCAGCTCAAAATTACGCTAATTTGGATGCTCGATTAGAAACTAAATGCATAGGGCATTGCATCATATATGTCATTTTAGACATTTTGTAACTCAGAACTGAACTCTAGGAATGCCAGTATCTTAAAAATCCAATAAAAACAATAAAAGGTAATTTAATTACAAGGTTTCTCTAATAACCAATTGACCAACCAATTTAAAATGACTAATTAAAAATAAGCTAAAGGAATTGACCAGTCCTTTGTGATTAATAAATTAAAAATTAACCATATTAAGCAGTAAAATCCATTAGCAACACTATTTAGCCTTAGCTTTATTTTTAAATCAGTTTAATGGTATATTGATAAAAAAAGTTATCAATTTTTTCAATCAAAAACATGAACATTTCTAGGTTGTGGCTATACTTTTGACTGGTATTGTACGCTACGAAGAAAGTAAAAAATGGAAATGGTAAATATAGAAAGCTTGATAACAAATTTGCATGATTCTAATGAACATATCCCCATAACTAAAACCAAAATACGAGAACAAACACAGATGGAGGACCTGGAGGGATGTGGGTTGAATTCTGCTGTGCTACTGATTTCACTGATTGCTTCATTAATAAATATTAAGAGGCTCAGCAATAACACTGCTCTTTAAAAATTAAAGTGAGTAGCATGGCTATCAGTAGAAGCATACCTGAAGGTTAAAATGTTTGAATTCCTAGCAGAGTGCTGTTATTGAGCCTACTGTGTTACATTTTTCACCTGACCGCTTTTCCTCATTGAAATCAATGGGAGTCCAAGTGGTCTTTGTGCAGTCCATTAATTTGATATTATGGGGTGGTCTGTCTGTCATTGGCAGCTGCTAAAATTCACAGTTTACTTAAACACTTTCGTTTCCAGTCGACGTTATTTAACTGCAAAAATTGAACAAAAAAGACAAATAAAATAAAAGGCAAAGCTAGTGTGGTGACATTTTGCAGTGATAGTGAGAGCTTCTCTAAGGGTATAATGGTTGCAGTCTTGCCCTCATTGTTAAATATCCTTGATTGGTTTTACACCATTAACTTTCAAGTTCCAGATTTCTCAAATTCAAACAAGTTTTATTGTCATCAACAGCAATGTAAAGTTTTGCCAAAGAACCGATATAATATTATATACTAGATAACAGTTCTGACAACACACTGCTAGTGGGATGTAAACTTGTAAAAACAACAATATTTTTAGACTGCCATTTATGAGTGTGTTAAAATGGAAACTGAGAAGGACAATTAAATATTGTAAATATTTTACTGTTCTGTAATCTTTTTGATTATCTTTGTTATTAAACTCTGTACAAAAGGAGCTTTACCAAATAAGGAATTAAAATATTATATTATAATTGAGTTTTCTTTGTTGTATTATAATTATATAATAATTAAGACTATATGTATAATTAAAGACTTTAGGGACTTTCAAAACTAGACTTCATGTAATTTTAGAAGAATTAAGTGGCTAGGACTGGTGAGCTTTGTTGGGTTGAATGGCCTGTTATTGTCCAGATTGTTCTAATGTTCTAATGTGTCATTGGGTGTTTGGCTGGTAAACAATTGCAGAAATGATCAGGGGCCTCATTTATAAAACACTGCATGAAAATTTGTGCACGTCAAAAGAATAGAAAAATGCATACAGCAAAAAAAAAAAAATCAGATTTATAAAACCTATCTGCATTATCACGGTATTTCCCTCTACTTACCCTTTACCTATTTTCTTTAAGGGTAAGCATACTCATCAAGTTGATTACTGGGTTGGTCTACTATTATACTTTAAGATTAACACACACATACATAGATATACGCATACACACAGACCCTGAAAGATGTATACACATGCACATTATTCCCTAGCACTTTAACCCACACAAGTACCGTATGAATAACATGTGCACAGTCCACTTTCCCTAGTACTCCAAGAGACTTACTTATCATAGGCTTGAAGAACGTGCATGCAATGTCTTCCATATATCTCAGACCTAAATACAGTGGAATCAATAAAATGACAACGGTGCCCAAATTTATGCACCTGCCTGATTTTGTTTGAACAATTATTGCACACTTTCTGTAAATCCAATAAACTTCATTTCACTTCTCAAATATCACTGTGTGTGTCTCCTATATGATATATTTAACTGACATTTTTTATCGTAACAACCAACGATTTATACAGGAAAATAATGACTATTAACAAGGTTGCCCAAACTTTTGCATCCCACTGTATTAAGTTTGATCTACAAGAATATATTCAAACATACACAGACTCAACATCCCTGGCTATTGGCCATTTATTAAATAGTGAATGTTTTACTTTAACACACTGTTCATTACTGGACAGAGCTCTTCATTCACAGCTCGATAAACCTTGCAGCTTGGATCATATGGCACTTCCTCACTACTCCAGGGACTCAAAGAAATTTACATAATTACTTCAATCACTCTAAATATGAAGACAAAGTATAGAAAGTTAAAAGAAGTGTGGTATTTATTACATGAATAATAATACCAGTAGAGAAAAGCATAAAAGAAGATGCAGATAGCTAAGTCTGGATATATATAGTTTTTAGGAAAAGCTTACGAAAAGTTAAAAGATGACAAGGATGAATGTCGCAGGCGGCTTGTGATCTAGCATTTGTAGTTGTTCATTAAATACTTTTCTGATAATCAGATGGAAATGGCTGCACGTTGCCGGTGCCCTCTTCTGACGTCGCTCTGTTCCCCTTTTCCTGATGACTTTGTCTGATGTTGCTCTTCAGACAAAGCATATTTATCATAAAATTCTACGTAGTTAGATACACATTTGGCTGGCTGTCAATTTGCCCAGAGGGGACTGGACGGTCTCTTGGTCTGGAATCCCTACAGATTTTTTTTTTTTTTTCTCCAGCTCTTGGAGGTTTTTTTTTGTTTTTTCTGTCCACCCTGGCCATCAGACCTTACTTATTCTATGTTAATTAATGTTGACTTATGTTTATTTTTTATTGTGTCTTCTATTTTTCTATTCTTCATTTTGTAAAGCACTTTGAGCTACATTTTTTGTATGAAAATGTGCTATATAAATAAATGTTGATTGATTGAATGTTGAATATGATGAATGGATTCACTCAGATTCTTTAATCTTGAGTACGTCCGTTTTTCCCAAACAATAAAACTTTTGATGTTGTTTAGTACTAATGGCATGTCTTCCTTTCCCAGGTTGTAAACCAATTTATCAACTTGTTGTCCCAGATGCCCAGGTTATAAACTAATCGATAGGCTTAGGTACCAGTATGTCTTCCTTTCTTTGTTGGAACAGCTGCTTAAAAAGAGAGGTATAATCGGAAAAGAGGATATGCTTTGATGTGTCCTGTATTTAGTTAATCTGTTGTTGTCTTGAGAAAAACAATGAAAATACAGAACAAAATGTACAGATTTTGTACCCCACATCACTGTCATACACACATTTTTATGAAATTTACTGTTTATAAATCCAACTACCTTGTAAATGTACGTATGTGAGTGCACCACAAACGCCGCCCTGAAACATCAGTTTATGGAGCATGCTATTCAGCCTCATACATATGCAATCACAATGCTACAGGACTTCGTTGGCTGGTAGAGTGGCCTTCCTCCTAATATGTCGAGACCCTGACACCTGCATTTAAGACTATCTGTCTGTGTTCTGCACTGAAGAGCACTAGATAATATGTGGCATTATGGTGCCTCTTCTTTGTGCTCATGGGGTCCAGGAAAGGCATAGAGTACCTGCGTTTGAGCGGGTAGCCATTATCACCTGAGACATTTAATTACATGACTGCTGTTACAATGAATAGTGCAGACTATATGAAACAACAAAGGTTCAGCCAGTTGCCATACCAACAAGGCATCTCGTCTGCCAAAGCCACTTTGCCTCAAAGTAAATGAATGACAGGCTGACCCAGGCCACTGAGACATGACGTTTACCTGCCACAACATGGCATCACAGATGACTTGTGCATTATTGGAATGTAACTACATATGGTTAACAAAAGCAGCTTTGTTTTCACTAAGTGCCATATTTGCAGCCAACTGCTCCGAGTCGGAGAACTAGACACTGCTGCAAATTGCCTTTTTGATGTTGGCAAAAACATGTTATGCTCTGCAAATAAACTTTGACAGGTTTAAATGAAATAAATGTTATTATCTTACTGAAACTACCTTGTATTTATTGTTGATTGCAATCACTGAGAAGTTAGGGGATGTTCTTGTCAAAGCCAGGTCCTTCAGGAAAACTGGAAGATGTTCTTGTTCATCCTTTCACTGGTGGAAAACTAAAAACAGACTGTGCGCTGTAGTCCCAGCAACATGTGTCCAGTCATTGCTGAGATCCCCAGAGAGAGTATTATAAGGTGCACATGTAGCACAAGATCAGTAAGCTGAGGTACAGTATATGGGCATTTCTTCTTATTCACCAATGAAATAGAACCTGTGATGCTAGTACAGTGCTTTTCTTGGATAATAAAACAGTTTTGCATGTGATACGCGATTTCACCATTACATAACACAATACCCCTGGTTTGCTTCCCGGGTCCTCCCTGTGTGGGGTTTGCATGTTCTCCCCGTGTCCAAAGTCATGCAGGTTAGGTGCATTAACGATTCTAAATTGTCCCTAGTGTGTGCTTCATGTGTGTGTGTGTGCATGTGCGGGCCCTGCAGTGGGCTGGTGCCCTGCCTGGGGTTTGTTTCCTGCCTTGCGCCCTGTGATGACTGGGATTGGCTCCAGCAGACCCCCGTGACCCTGTAGTTAGGATATAGCGGCTTGGATAGTGGATGGATGGATAACAAAATACTCACTAAAAAGAGTATTTTTGGTGTTTTTAAATGTTTTGTGGCATGAAAAACAAGGAATGTTGCTCTGTAAAGAATTATTTACACTGTCACATTCTCATATGTTCTTTTCTGCAGCTGCGTAAGGCATATGCCACTTAAGGAAAATCAATTGTGTATTTATGCCTCTCGTTCAAAGTCCCATGCAAGAGTGCAGTACGTCTTTTAAAAAAAGTAACCGGCTATTGTGGGGTACAGCCCGGACACAGACAGGTAGACATGTTCTTTCTCCACACACGTGTTTATTTACACTATTTACAAATGCACAACCCAGTGCCGCAGCACCAATCACCCCTTAAAGTCCTGGCCGCACAACAATGCCTTGCTCAGTCCTCAGACCGCCTCCACTCCTCTCCTCCGAGCTCCATCCACTTCCACCCAACTCTTGCTATCGACTGGAGGGAGGCGGCCCCTTTTATGCACGCCCGGATGGGCTCCAGGTGCTTCCTGAGGAGCTTCCGCCGACACACCCCCGTGTGGCGGAAGCACCAACTGTGTAGCTGGAAGTCCTCCAGGTGTTCTTGCTCCTCTTCCCCCCAGCACTTCCTGGTGTGGCGTGAAGTGCTGGGGTCCTGGGCTCCCAAGAAACCGGGGCGCCCCCTGGCGGTGACCACGGGCCCGTACAGGGATGGGCTTCCAAGCCCCCAACCCGTGGCCCCAAAGCAACCAGGGTGGCGGCCCCCACATGATCCCAGATGTGCGCACGTCCACTTCCAGTCCCTCAAGGCGAGCCGGCCGGGTCATCGCCCCTGGCATCCCTGACACTATGTATTTTCCAGATGAAGACAAAGTAAAACATACCATCCTGCATATTAATACATGTCTTTGACAGCCACTGCTGCCAACCTCAAAGCCCTTAAATAGCAGCCACCTTATCCTAGTTAAAGATATACATACTTCCTGTGTTGATTTTTTTCTCACCAATTAAATACTAAATGGCAGGCAGATACATGTAATTTTAGCATTAAAACACTTTCAAACAGGAACTACCTACTGAGTTTCACTGTGAGTTCAATTTCACACAAATCATTGTGCCCATCACTACCTATGACCAATTAAGCCGTCAATGTCCTTGCTTTGGTCTCCTTGATTAGTGATCATTGCTCTTGTATGAAAGGATTTGCACGACTGATCACTATTATGAACTAAGAGTCCCAAAACACTTAACAGTTCCAAAAATGGGCAAATGGGCTGGGGGGGGGATTTACCATCAATTCATGGCAAGATATAAGGACAAACACACAATATTATTAATAAAATAAATGATTTATTTCATAAAAAGGCCCAGTTACACTGTGTGTAGAGTATAACAGGCATACAAAGCCTGCAAAATCGAATTCCAAAACTGAAGCACCCAAAGAGTAAACCCACCCGGAAATGCGGGGAACGTGGAAATGTCTCCCATTCAGGGACTGGCCTGGGGTATTAAGACTGTAATCTCTGTCCTTTTGTTTTATTAACTAAACCAGGATTCAAATCTAGAACTCTGGAGCACTAACCAGTGTGCCACTGGGCTGCCTTATCCTTGTAATTACTTACATGAGATCTTTGTAATGATACATTGTTTAAGTGGAATCTTTTAATTAAATCTTGGGTACGCAATTGTACTTTATTAAAAAAATTGCTGCAGTGTATGTGTGTTTGTTTGATCTGCTGTGCATTCATTCAAAAAAAAAAAAAACATTAAATAACATATGAATTTGTTGCAGAATTGAAGTGACAAAGGCTTAAAGCCTTAAGTATGGTTGAACAGTCGTGGTGATTTAAGAAGCTTTTGGTATTTAGTGGACTGAGATTTTATTTAAAAAGGTGTTTAATGAACACTTTGCAGTAAATGATGTGATAATGCATCATTTAGTTGACTTAGAGAAAGAAATCAATTGATCCGTTTGCCCATGAGAGTCCAAGAAAATTGTTGGCCTAATATAGTTTCCAAGGAGGCTTAGCTTTATTCATCAAAGCCTACAACAATCAATAGGCCATGAATTGCAGAATGTGGGTTTTAATGATTAAGTCTTTGTAAGATTAATTTTTTGGAGCGCAGCAGTAATAATAAAAGCAGGGATCAATGCCAAATCCATAGTAAACGATTGCTTCAACATCTTATCAACCAAACTACATTGCTGTTGTATTTCAAAACCTAAAATTCATTAACTGCTTTTTCTTTTAATGCAGTATTAGGCACTGACACACTCCATTCTTGACAATTTCCATGTGTAATTCCTTATAGACATCTTGTGAAACTGCACAATGCTGTGTTATCAGAGATTTTTGCAGCCAACACATAACATGAGTCTGTGTGTGTTTAGGTATTTGGGTGGTATGGCTAATTTCTATATTGCAAATAAAAAAAAAATCTAAATCATTAAATAGATCATGTGGCACATACTATTATGTCCCATAAATCTAGTGATCCAATGCTACCGGAGTGTAAATGGTTTTACCACAGAGTGTAATGTTCCAATCTGGATGACACTGGAAGTTAATCTTCCATTACGTTTTTAAATAACAAGCGATGCAATTCATTTTGTCATAGTGCCATCATTCAAAACCTTCAGGATTCTGGGAGCTGTACAAAACTGAGACGAAGGTCAAATTCAAAACTCCTATTTACTTAGAATAGTAATTTCAGTAAGAGTGTAAAATAATGCAGCATTGTGGTATTGTGACAATACATGACACAAATGACAGCAAATGACAGAAAGACATTTATCATCAGTGAATTCAGAAAGTATTCACCCCTTCACTTTATGCACACTTTATCGTACTGTAGATTTAAACTACAGTCTCTAACCCATAATGGCAAAGTGAAAAAATGCTTTCACAAAGGTTTGAAGATTTACTAAAAATCAAAAACTGAACTCACTCATTCATAAAAGTATTCAGACTCTTAATTCAGTATTTTGTAGAAGCATCATTGGCAGCAGTTACAGCTTCAAGTCGTCTTGGGTAAATCTTTACAAGCTTTGCACACCAAGATCTGAGCAGTATATCTCATTCTTCCTGGCAGGTCCTCTCAAGCTCAACTAGATTTGATAGGAAGCCACCGTCAGGTCTCTCCACAGATGTTCTATGGGGCTTAAGTTTGTCCTTTGGTTGGTCCATTCAAGGAAAGTCAGAGACTTGTCTTGGCTGTATGCTTTGGGCCATTTGCATTCTAAAAGGTAAACCGTTGCCGCAGTACTTCTCTATTTTGGAGAGTTTCAATTCTTCCTCAGAGTCTGACCAGTCTCCTAGTCCCTGCCTCAGAGAAGCACCCCCAATCACTTGATTATGCCACCAGCATGCTTCACCTTAGAGAAAATAGCTAGGTGATAAGCAGGGCCTGGCCTTTCCCAGATATAGTGCTTGAGGTTTTGCCCAAAGTTTTGTCAAATCAGACCAGATAATCCTTTCATTCATGCTGTCAGAATCCCTTTCTGGTTGTCGCCACCCTTCTTTTTCCCATTTAATTGCTATTGCCACTCATTAAGGGAGGGGGTTGTTGGGTTCTCCCTTGGTGAATTAGATAGATAGATAGATAGATAGATAGATAGATAGATAGATAGATAG
>JANRMT010062803.1:1914722-1939794 GCA_026402145.1 Polypterus bichir lapradei | reverse complement strand
ATCTATCTATCTATCTATCTATCTATCTATCTATCTATCTATCTATCTATCTATCTTAGTATATTTCTTCCATCACAACTTCTGAATAATTCTGCTAAGCCACACTCAGCTGGGTACCCGTTAAGAGACCATACTATGCACTATGCCATGTGTTGTTTCTGACCCCAGATATTTTAAGATGCTTCTAATCCAGGAGAACATCTGGCTACCTTGTGAAAATTGGTGGTGTCATATTGCATTATTTTTTGTTGTGCTTTTAAAGGCAGTTCATTTTGGAATCTGTCCACAGTGCTTTTTATTTTTCAATTCTCCTTGGTAGAGATTTCCATAATAGTTTCATCCCTGCCTCCACAAAAGGGTCAAGAAAGAGCAAATCCCTAAAAACTATGAATAAGACATTATGTTTTCTCACTGTTATCCAATGTAAAACTGTAATTTTAGAAACACATTTTAAATCCTGCTGTCTATATAGGTGTGTGTACGTGTGCGTGTAGTAACCACATGGTGGTGCTCAATCAACCAGTACACAACCTTCCTGAATAGATATTCCATCTCTGTGACATAGATGCATTTATTTTTTATTTATGCCCAAAATTATTTCCTTGATCATAAATCTGTCCTCATGGAGCTTAAACAGTCCTCTCTCCAGGTGTTAATAGAGTCCTAAGCTCTAGAGTCCACGCTCCTAGTTCTTTATTACTAAAAGAGTTGTGGGCTCTTCCGCAGCCTGCTTCTACCCTAGTTAACAGGTATAGGGACCCTTAGCTTACCAAATATAGTTGAGAACAAAGTTTTTCTCCTGTTACAGCTGTCCTGTAATTTGAATTTCCCTTATATGGCAGGTGACCGGAAGTGGTGGTCAGCACTCCTGTAGAGACTTTCATGAGCCAGGATATCTCTGGAGCATTCCTGCTGGCCTCACTAGGCTTGGTTTCCCTGGACAATCAGATCCTCTAATGAAAACATGCACCAAGGCACCAGGAGTTCCTTTCCTTTTAATTTAGAGATGCCCCGCTGTTTCAAGCATTTGCCTTTCAATGAGATGGGAGCCAACTGTGAACAATATAGTTGTGCTAGTCAGACTCAAGCAAATGTCCAGTGATGCCCACAAGAATGATCTCCATAGGTTTTAAATTCATGTTTTATGTCTGTTTTTTTAATTTTTTTATTTATGTTCTTACTTTTGTTGATAATGTGCATTATTCACTGCTTTTGAGTTTGTCTTTGTACGTAAGCTGCCTGTATTACATTCCATGTGTTTTGTGGGTGGTCCCCCAAGAGGTGGGGCCACCTGCAAATCACCACCTGGAACTTTCCTATAAATCCAGAGGGTCTCCCCCAGTTCCTGGTGGTTCATTGTGAATGCACTCTGTAGTTAGTGAGTTCTTGTTTCTTTTGCTGTGCAAAGTATGTAACAATCAACTACCATCAAGCTGAGCTACTTAAACACCAAGGCTGAATTCTAGAATGCTATAAATAAAAATAAAAAAACTATACTCCTTTAATTTAGGATGTAACAAAACCAAATATATTAGAAATTTAGATTTAAATCATAAACAAATACAGGTGCAGGAATATACATAAACAAAAGAAACAAGGTGAGAATAAACTAAAGAAAAATGAGTCTGTTATTTTTAACACTTCCACTAAGCAAGGGAATCATCTTTGTTTTCTTTATGAAATATTATCGATCTCTCCCATCCAACATCAGTTTTTTTTTTCTTCATCCAATGCTGGTTGTTTTTTTTTCTTTTTCTACAGCCTAATCCTGGGAGCATAATCCATTAACACTAGAATTACCAAAGCCTACGAAAAAACTTGTAATCCCGGCCCACCTTAAATCCCTTTGCACCTCTCTGTCAGCATCTATTGTGTTGTAAATGAGTCGATAAGTGCAAGCAGCCTGGTATACCATACCCCCACCCACTACTGCAGCTCAATTCACAAAGAAGAATCTCAGTGCTCAGTGTTTATCTTGGAGTGAAGTGCTTGGAGTTGTAGAGGGTAAATAATACGTATATTGTCATTTGGAATATATACATTTCATGTGTGTTCTGTGTCTACAGCAATCTATGTAAACACACCGTTAAAACAGAAATGTTTTTTATGTTTTAGCAATAATTGACAAAATGTAGACATGAAGTGTAAAATGTGTGAAGCCTGAAATCCAAATATCAAATAAACACCTTCACAAAAGGCTCAAGTACAACAAAGCAAATGCACTTTTATTCAAGAAGATAACTGCAGAAAAAGATCCCGTGTTAGGGTGCGACATTGACACACCTTTAATAAGACCACATTGGTGACGCAGCGGTAAGAACTGCTGACTGGTAATCAGAAGTTCACTGGTTCGACTCCGGACTCCTCAGTTTTGAGAAGTGAGCTGCTGTTATTCTTACTATTATAGAAGAAAAACATGCATTTGATTTGAGTCTGTAACCATAGGTTTATTCAGTGAGGTGCCAGGTCAGCTCCTCAGATGCTTATAATATGCTAAATTATGGACAATACTGTTTAAAAATAAAGAGTTCAAAACAAAGTGCAGGGCAGGTCCCTGGCCTAAGTATGTTTTTGTCATTTGTATTAATTTTGAAATACTATTTTTATTGTGTTTTTGTTAATAAATTTTATTAATATTATTCTGTTTAAATATTACTAAGTAGTTATGTTTTATGCAATTGTATCTTTATAAATTTTGAATTTTGCATTTTGAAGCTTAAACTCCCAAGAGGAGGAGCTAACATGACATCACAGTTTTTGGGACCGCCCTCTGATTTTATAGGTAGGTGAAGAAAATGGTCCCAGCAGAAGTTCATTGATTGTCATCCAGTGAATTAAGTATTGTACTGTGGAATTTTCTGGTACCAGGTTTTTGCTTATTGTCATTATATTCTGAAGTTTTTTGGGTTTTCATTTGGACCTGTTAATCTTGGGTTACCTTTATAGGCAAACACCTTTGACCTCATTTTTTGACCTTTCTTCTGTTTTGCCTTCTTTTTGCTATTTAAAACAAATTATTTTATAAAGATTGTTCATTTTCATTGTCTTTCAAGACAGAGGGTTTACAATTTACCCTCTCCTATAAAAGGCATTTTGTGTATTTTGAACATTTAAAGCTGTTTTTTGAACTTTAAACATTTCAATCCCATTTTGGGCCTGTGCAGGCTATAGCCTGCCTATTAAGTTTGATACCATATTTCTGCATACAAGGCAGGCCAGTAAATGGTCTGGCCTGTGTTTTTGAGGTTTTGTCCGCTTCTTGCCAAGTTTTTAAAAAAGGGTGGATTGGTGATTCTGTGGCTAAGGATCTCTGCTGGTATCTGGAAGGTTGCCTACAAGCAAGGCCCTTAACCTGAAAACTGTTCGAGGGGTGCTGACCCTGTTCCATGACCTCCCAAAGGTTATGCGAAAAGACAATTTCCTCTACTGGTTTAACAAAATATATAAAATTCAAAAAATTTACACAACTGGCCTCATTTACGACATAACATCCATTTTATATCCACCAGTGGTGGTCAAATTAAGGAAAATAGTGGTTTAGAAAATCTTGAAATACTGAAACTGTACATGCCATGTCTGTCTGTATTTTGTATGGGACAGTGGTGACAGAGTTAAAGGGGGACCTTAACACTGTCACGAAAACTGTCTGTGTTCCCACCACATTTGCCCACGTTCCTGCAGATACAGGCTCCATAGGAGTGATCATATATGGTGCACATAAGGAACAGAGAACAAACAGAGGTCAGGGGGTGCCTTGACACAGACATGAGATCTGCACCTGCAATGTAACAAGATAATTTAAAAATACACTGTGGTATAGCCGGTCCACGGCTCAGAAGAAAAACCCAGTTTTTAAATAGATAATCGCTGCATTAGCGGCTAATAGAGAGGCGTGGTAATTTGGCCAGAGCGGTTTTTGGATGCTACGTGAGGCAGGCGTTTCCTCGCTTATGTGCACAGGTGAGGAATCGTCCACATCTGTAATTGAAGTTGGGAGCTGCTAATCGCTACACCAGAGCCATGTCCCAATTATATATAGTAGGAGCGCAAGTGCGGAGGGGGAGAAAAAGAATTTGATAGGGCAAAGTGAATGGAGGTTAAGGGAGAAGAAGGTAGCAGGAAGCTGAAAGCCGGTGCGTACGTGCATGCGTGAGCGAGCGAGCGAGCGGGTGAAGGCAGGCTCACTAGAGAGAGCAGGCAGCTGGAAGGAAAGACCCTTGGAAGTGTTAGACTGACACTCGGGGGCAGCTAGGAGTGGTTGCTCCTGCTAAGCACTTTGGAGGAGCAGGAGTGACCGGAGGATGGTTGGATTGCCTCAAAAGGTAGCGGGATTCAGGAGGCTTGGGAGGTGACAGCCCCAGTGTGAGTGTCCTGGGCCCTCATGTATAAACGGTGCGTACGCACAAAAATGTTGCATAAGCCTGTGTCCACGCTCAAATCGCGATGTATAAAACCTAAACTTGGCGTAAAACCATGCATATTTTCGTGGTAGCTAAATGCATGGTGTAGGCAAGTTCCAGGGTCAAAGCAGTGCTACTGTTCTAGAGTGGTTTCCCTTTCTTTTTTAGATCCACATCCCTGACGCGGCTTTATAAATACACTGAAATTAACCGCATATTGTTTATTAGTTTAATGCATCTAATTGTAATTAACCTGTAACAATATAATGGTCCACAGAATGGTCAACTATTCCAAATACCATAGCTGCTTTAGCGTTGTTACTCTCACTGCACCTTCTTCTTCTTCTTTCAACTGCTTCCGTTAGGGGTTGCCAGAGTGGATCATCTTTTTCCATATTACTCTCACTGCACCACTCGGAGTATTTATATTACTGTATCTGAGTGTGGAATCACAGATTTACAGCAGCTGACTGGAAAGAGAATTATCGGTATACAGCATCAAGCCCACTCTGCCTCAACCTAGCTGTTTATTGAACTGCTCTCACACAGCAAACGCTTTAGAGACTTTCCTCGCTGTTCAGAAACAGTTTCATCCCAAGAACTATAAACGCACTCAATCAGTCCATCAAGTGCTCCTTGTAGAATGCTTTGCACTTATAAGTACAATTACCTCACTTGTGATACACTTATAATATTGCATAACCTGAGCCACTTTATAAAGCGCGTATTTACATATGATGACAATATAATTTTTAAGATGAAATGCAGCAAAATATGTTTATTATATTATACAGATAAAACTTAAACTTCATTTAAATAATCTATATTGTGAATAATTAAACATATGAGGACATGGTGCCGCAGCGCTAGCAAAGAGCCTGCGCTCCGTTCACAGATTGTTCCTGCCTCGGGCTGTATTCTTGCTGGGGCTACAGAGACACTTGAAGGATAGATGGATAGAATAATTAAACATGTACTACGAAGATATTTCAATGTTCATTAAAAGTTTAGAATCTGCGTTCTAAGCTTACAGATGGCTTAGCGTCTATTACAGAGCTGATAGTGTAGCGATTGGGT
This sequence comes from Polypterus bichir lapradei, assembly GCA_026402145.1. Taxonomy (NCBI): domain Eukaryota; kingdom Metazoa; phylum Chordata; class Cladistia; order Polypteriformes; family Polypteridae; genus Polypterus; species Polypterus bichir. The sequence continues at coordinate 1,934,317 of JANRMT010062803.1, read as the reverse complement.
ATTTGGAGAAAGAAAAGTAAAGACAGGAATTAGGGGTTAGTACATTTGAAAGAGACAGTACTGCTACAATAAATTATTTCATCAAATGTTGCACACAACGCAACAAGCATCTTGCATGAGGCATGAACAATCACTGTGTTCCCATGTTTAATAACATGCTTTAACTCATATCATTATGAAAATGATATCAAGTGTACATGTCAGTATTTTAAATATTCAGAGAGCTGTAATATCACGAATGTAATGGATTCTGTGTCCTGTCGGAGGAAGAGAAAGCCCATTTAAGAAGAACGTAGTGATTCACACACATAGAAGATCAAATACAAAACAAAGCATTTAACATGCTACTTTAGTTACGATGGGGTTTGTGAAACTAGTAAATTGTGCGATTTTAAGAAGGTTTATGATGTTCTACTTTAATGACAAGATAAACTACGTGATTAAAGTGGAAATTTCGAGATTAAAGTTGACATTTCATACTTTTTTCCCACTGTGTGACTATTTTTTTTTCTCTGCACCCTAATAAGCTTTCATATGACACTCAGATGGTGGGCTACGACTCACCTTTTCCTGGCGACTTTGATATCTGACAACTTATTTTTTATATCGGGCACTGTGCTACTTTGTGAACTTGAGCTTCCGAGATTCTCCAACAATCTATGTCACTCGATCATTTTCTTGTTTATACCACTGTTTAAACCAACAAATAGTAAGTTTTTCTTTGCCTTCACTTGGTATTCACTAAAATTCTTTTATTTCCCCCTTGCTTTTGCCATTGCCTTTTCACAGAAGGCTGAGCTTAAGGGCTATTTATATTGATTTGCATATTCAAAGAGGCCTAATTATGGGAGGAGTTTGGGGAGTGGCAGCAGGTGCGTGCACGTGCATTACTTTTCATGCAAACCGGGATTTATGGAGCGGAAGAATGTGGAAGTTGGTGAACGCACAGATTTATGAATCTGGATTTTTTTGTACATACGCACATTTCCGGTTTTGTCCTTAAGCCATGTAATAGTGTGAATTCTATGTAGGGTGTTATGCATGTGGCCTCTGGTCGTTGGGGAACACAAAGTTATAGTCGGGAGAGTCCTATGGAGTCAGGGACCGCAGGGCTAAAGACAGGAAAAGGTCAGCTGCAGTCAGGGCGACTCCCCTGGTGCATAGCATGAATGGGAGAAACAGGGGAGCCGCAAGTTGAAGAAAGCACCGTGTTCGTTTTTAAAGAAAGGACTGCATCCAGCCAGTATTTTAACCTCATTTTAATGGATTTAATGGATTATTTTAACCCCCACTTTTTCACTAGTTTTTAATGGATAATTTACTGTATATAGAGAGTGAGGACATCTTTTGCATAAGCTATTCAAAATGATCTTTGATTGGCTGGTTCCTTTTTAATGTTATATGATTGGTCAGCAGTGAGAGACATCTAAAGTGATCTGTAACTGGCCAGCACTGGCATGGATTTCCCTATCTGACTAACTAGCTACCCTTTCCTTACTTAATTGTCTTTTCGAAGCACTGAATTATTTATATTGAACACTGTTGATTTTGTTGTTTCTACTAAAAGCACTTTTGCACCTTTTTGCACCATCCCTTTGCTTCTTTGTGATGTCTTCACTGTTCAGTTCATCCTGTGACATTATGACTGTGTCGGGTTCAAGAACTCCCAAAAGGAAGATGAGAGCATAGAGTAGAACCCACATCATCACATACACAAATTAGAATCCATTTATTCTGAACTAACTGAGATTAAAACAGAGATCAAAATAATGATTGAGGGTCATAAGATTGTAAAGACACCTGAATTGTCATTTCAGTGACTGAGGTAATGGCAGCAAGACTTACTGTGCAAGAGGCCTTTGATCTGATCTTCCAAGATGAAGAAGCAGATAGTGCTTTGGAGGATAATGTTTCATAGCAGAAAGACCACATGGTGGAAAATTCTGAATACAGCATCTCTGATGAAAGTAACTCTGAGGGAGATGATGAAGATGTCTTTGAGGCAGCAAGGGAGACATTTATGTTGAAAAACAATGCTATCAGTTTGTTCACTTCCACATCAAGTTGTAAGCAGGATGGCAGTTGAAAATGTAATTCACATGATTGCAGAACCCACAAGACTGGCTACTTCTCATGCATCCAACAAAGACAATTCGGTGAAAAGACAACTCAGAGAAAGGACAACTTACCGACATCCCTTACCAGTTAGGTAATAGTTATGTTCAAAGAGATTTCTTAATTCTATTTAAATGACTACGTGATTTAAAATGTTGAAAATAAGTACATTTATTTAATTGATGAACAAACTTTATTCTGCAGATGGAACAAACTCTATCTTACATTATCTTCTCTCACCAAATTTGCTAATCCTGTATATAAATTGTATTGATTGTATTCGTATAATAATGATATTCAGAATACAAAAAGTGACCTGTGAGTACGGCTTAAGGAATATCTACTCTCAGCGTCAGTGTAAGTCCCTTTGCTGACTGATAAACAGGAGCAGGGTAACTACAACAACAACAACATTTATTTCTATAGCACATTTTCATACAAATAATGTAGCTCAAAGTGCTTTACATGATGAAAAAAGAAAAAAGACAAAATAAATAAGAAAAATAAGACAAAACTCATTAACATAGAAAATGAGTAAGGTCCGATGGCCAGGGAGGACAGAAAAAACAAAAAAAAAACTCCAGATGGCTGGAGAAAAAATAAAATCTGCAGGGGTTCCAGGCCATGAGACCGCCCAGCCCCCTCTAGGCATTCTACCTAACATAAATGATCAGTCCTCATTGTATTTAGGGTTCTCATTGAAGGACTTGATGATAACGTTCATGTGGACTTCTGGCCTTTAATCCATCAATGGAGGAACATCACAGTGCTTTGATTAGGTGGTGGTGGCGCAGGTTGCCACCACAGAAAACCGGGAAAAGAACAGAAGAGAGAGTAGGGGTTAGTACGGATTTTGAATCCACCATGAATAGTAATGATAATTAATTGAATACAGTAATCCCTCCTCAATCGCAGGGGTTGCGTTCCAGACCCCCCCCGCGATAGGTGAAAATCCGCGAAGTAGAAACCATATGTTTGTATGGTTATTTTTATATATTTTAAGCCCTTATAAACTCTCCCGCACTGTTTATAAATATTCCCCGCAGAGTTATACAGCATAATCCCTTTGTATTCTCTTAGATATTAGGTAAGATTCATTGAAATTATGTATATAAACACACTGTTTATATACAGTAAAACCTAAATGTTATTTTAAAGATATTGAGTGTCTCCGATATCACATATGTTACAGCCATTACGATAGACAGGTCACCAGCAATAAATACGTACATTGCAAGAAAAATAGTATACAGTAAATGTGTGTACAGTGACACTAAACGTACATACATGTACTAAGCACTGTAAGAAGAAAATTAATTATGGTTACTCACCAACAATGACACGATGACTTGTCCGATAACAATGAGTTTAATTTTACTGCACAACAAAGGAGAGCGTTACAGCCCTTGTAAAGGAGCCACTTCAGGCGATTGTGTAGCACTGCCGTTCTTCTTCTGGCAGTCTTCAATCCAAATCCCTAAAGCAGATTCCATCCAGACTACTGCCTTATTACATCCACTTAGAACTCATTTTGCAACCTGGTTAAAAGGACACTGCAGCCATAGATCTTATATTCCTTTCCTACTTTTTAAATAAAAAGAATCGTAGCCTTCAACAAATCCAAAACGTTTACCTTTTCGGCAATCGTTAACATCTTCTTCTTGCGCTTGGGCACGGCCCCTGAAGCAGTAGCAGATTGTTTTGGAGCCATAATGAAGGGCTTGACTATGCACAAAGATAAACACTAAAGAGCACAACTCTTTACACAGCGAAACACGTTGATGCTGAATGAGCGAGACGAGACTTCCTGGTTAACACTGCATTCAGCACGCAGGAGCTCAACTGCGTGCTCTGATTGGTTAGCTTCTCAGTCAGGAGAACTTAACTGCGTGCTCTGATTGGTTAGTTTCTCAGCCCCTTGTATGAAATCAACTGGGCAAACCAACTGAGGAAGTATATACAGGAAGTAAAAAGACACATTGTCCGCAGAACCCGCGAAGCAGCGAAAAATCCGCGTTATATATTTAGTTATGCTTTCATATAAAATCCGCGATAGAGTGAAGCCGCGAAAGTCGAAGCGCAATATAGCGAGGGATTACTGTATACAGAGCATCAGGATTAAACTAAAATGAAGTTATGAGAAAGCCATGTTAAAGTAATGTGTTTTCAGCAGTTTTTTAAAGTGCTGCACTGTATCAGCCTGGCAAATTCCTATTGGCAGGCTATTCCAGATTTTAGGTGCATAACAGCAGAAGGCCGCCTCACCACTTCTTTTAAGTTTAGCTTTTGGAATTATAAGGAGACACTCATTTGAGGATCTAAGGTTACGATTTAGAATATAAGGTGTCAGACATTCCGATATATAAGATGGAGTGAGATTATTTAAGGCTTTGTAAACCATAAGCAGTATTTTAAAGTCAATTCTGAATGACACCAGTGTAGTGACATCAAAACTGGAGAAATGTGCTCAGATTTTCTTTTCCTAGTTAGGATTCTAGCAGCTGCATTCTGCACTAGTTGCAAACGATGTATGTTGTTACTATTATATAACGGGTAAAGGATGTTGCCGAGTTGTATTGTTTCTTCACCGAGTCATCTTTTTGACGAATTGTCTTTCACCCACTTGTCTTTTCACCGAGTTGTGTTTCGCCGAGTTGTCTTTTCGCCGAGTTATCTGTCGCAAAGTTGCCACCAAACCAAAAAAAATATTATTGAAATGACAAACATGGAGGGAATTATAAAGTACTAGACAGTAACAGCACACTGCACAATAATATGCAGTGAATACACTTGACTTGACCATACTCCGTTGACCATATATGTGTACAATAAATTAAGATAGGAAGTGGTAGGGGACGTGACGGTGAAGGTGATAGGGATGAGAATGGTGCCCGTACGCATGTGACGCTCAGCCGCACTGCTATTAATCTACAATTAAATAAAATAAAAATAAAAGAGTAATAATTCCAAAACTCTTCGCTTTTAATATAAAGCTGTAGTGCAGAGTTTCAGTGTAGTATATGTGTACCACATTTCAGGCTACAGGTTATTTGATTTTTGACCTTGACCTTCATCGGTTGACCTTTGATTTTGGAGGTCAATCATCACTCTGAAAGCAGATAGTAGAGGTCACGTAGTATACGTGTACCAAATTTCAGGTTGATAAGTCAAACGGTTTGTGAGCTACAGGTGATTTTAAATCCTGGACAGACAAACAGACAGCCACAGTAGCGTATTATATAAGAAGATTGGAAGACCATGGATGTAACTGACCTTACATGCCTACATGAGCTGGGAAACATGTTCAAGTCCCACACAAGCAAGGTTCCCTACTACTGCTTTGAATGCACAGACTAGCTTGCAATAAGCAATTTTTTGTTTTGTGTTTTAAGTGTTAATTAATCTTGAATTAATAAAGGTATATATAGATGGTAGTTATGAGGATTTTTTATGATATAGCAGGGAGGAGAGTGTTAAATGGTTGTAATGGTTATACATGGTTATATAATAAATCCCAACAGTTCCAGAAAGTTCTTGCCATTTTCATTTTCAATAAAATATATTTAAATCATTATGTCTTAGGTAAAACAGGACATGATATTTTGTGATCGTAGATGTTTTTCTGCAAAAATGAGTGTTGTAAAATCTGAAAAATACACTCTCACTACTCTCTGAAATATAAATTAAGGATTAATCATCCATTTATTAATGTCAGATAGGCTATTTAAATTCTTAAAAGATCTGTAGTTATTATGAGGGAATTCCTGGCCCGGGTCAAAACTGACCCAAACCATACTGTGAAGGCATGACATTTGAATAGTATGTAAGGGTAAAGTAAATATTACCTTTATAAACTAAACCTGGGTTCATCGACAAAAGCGCGATAGACATATGCGCCCCGACAAAACCGCGACCGACAAATGAGCGCCGACAAACCCGCTAACTGGTTTTCGACAAATGCGCGGACAAAATCGCGAGAGAGGCCAAGCGAGTGGGACGCCCTTGCTGCAATTCTTCCTACATATGCAGGACGTGATCTTAAGGACTATCTGCGTGTCGTGCTGATGGCATGCCGCATCTCATAATATTGACTTCTAAAATAAACATTATTATATATGCTTTAAACTAGTAATTCATATTTAATGAAACTTTCGCGATTTTGTCGGCGCGATTTTGGTGGCACGTTTTAATCGGCTCTATTTTGTCGGCGCGCATATGTCTATCGCGCAAATGATGGGTCACACTAAACCTGTATGATAATCAATTTGATCTGTTAAATACCATTTCCCAATTGCTGTACTGTTGTGTTACTGAAAGTTTTCTAAATAAAATTAACAAAGAAACTCCGTTTTTGTAAAGTGTTTTACCAACACATTGAAATGAATGCGAGCCACCTACTGTAGAACCACATGTTCACACACACGCTGCCTCTCTGTCCATTCTTTTATTATTTGGTGAGCACTTTAACACTCACACACAAAACACCATAGGAATTTCACATTTACAAACTCATTTAATCCAAATATGAGTCACAGTGTTCTGTTTTCCACAAGAAACAGAAGATTTTATATAAAAGGACCAGAAAAATGAGACATGGTCAAAAATAACAAAAAGTGTCAGGATCGAAAACCAGAATTACTAAATAAACTTTCACCAATCCTAAAAGCTAAAGAGAAAATCAGAAAACATATAAAACAAATGGAGATTCAGTAACCAGGAAGTATTTAAACAAAAATAACTACAAGGAATGGTCTTTGAATTTAGATTTTTCAGTCTTATGTAATGATCAAAATATCATCTTGCTGATTATGACAGCAATCGTGACCTTCTGGTGAATTATGGCAGGTTCATCTTAGTAGCGGGAATGCAAATTCCTCAAGAAGGCAACAAACATACCAAAACAAAAATGCTGTTGTGGAACAACAAGAAAAAATACAAAACATTCAAACAACAATTCAAAAAATTTTATTAATGGTAAATTTGAATTCTTAGGAGTAAAAAAAATAAAACAAAAACAGGTCCAATATATAATTTGCATGAATAGTCTACAGCAAGCTGGAGCAGAATCATATCACAAAGGTGAGCAGAGACTATCTTCGCAGCGCTGAGCACAAGGCAGAATCACAGTCCTGACTGACTTCAGATCTGACTTAACCAGAGTCAATTAAGTTCGTGCATATACTGTATCTCTTGGAAATTTCAGAAAAACTGGAGCGCCTGGAGTAAAATCCATTTAAATATGGTGAAAACATCTTCAACTCCACTTGGACATAAATCAGTAATTACTGAAACCCAGGACATGCCATGCAGCAGCCATTGCATGGTCTGAAATGAAGGCATTCATTCATCCATTTTCTTAACCCACTTATCTAAGGAAGAATCGTGGGAAAGCTGAAGCCTATCCAGCAAACATTGGTTGCAAGACAGGAGGAACACCTGGATAGGGCACAATTCTTAACTTTTAATATGTACTCCATAATCTTACTTCTTTCAGCCTTGACTACAGGACTTATAAAGAGATTACATGTGCATGTACAATAACAGAAACTAACCAAATCTGAAAACCTGCATTAGTCCATCACTTTATCGAGTTTGTTCATACTCTAGGCTTTTCAGAGGGTGACAATAACATTTTGACAACTGACCCAAACCTTAACGGAGAATCCAAGAAACTAATGAAAGTTAATGGTCAAAACATAATATATTTGATTTTTTTTCATAAGCTTCATGTTAATTAGTTTTTGTTTTCTTTTATTAATTGTTTATTTTATTTGAATAATTGTAATTACTTCTAATTTCAATTAACATTTGAGTCCATTCATAATTTATTTTTACATTATAAAACCTTGATTCTTCAGGAAATGATAGGAGTAATGGAAGTCATCAGAACTGAATGCTCAGTTTCACATATTTATTTTCAAGGTCCTGTGTAACAAAAATGAATGGACGCACATTATATACAGAAACGGCACATAAAGCCGCCAAGGTGACTAACACTTTCCTTCTTCTTTGTGCTTTCTCTTTCTCTCTCTTGCTCCATCACTTGTCTTTTACACTTCATCTGTCTTTCTCTTTATCTCTCAAAGTTTACCAGATGTTCAACCTGCAAGGTTCCTGAAGATATGATTACAGTTTACTTCACAATTAGATTTTTTATTGAATGGATGACATAATGATGTTTGATCACCATTAAACTGTCAGTGCAATCTCAAGAGATGCAATACAAAGAAGATGCCTGACCTCTTGTAATTGAACCCATAGTCGCACCTCCGCGATACTTAATTTGTTACATAATGTAAGACTAAAATAACATTACAGCTCTATTCTGATCAGCTAAAAGGACATACAAACACCTTGTGCATCCTGTGAGTTACAAATCTGTCTTACTGCAGTTTTTTTTTTTTTTACTTACTAATGAAGTAGCACAGAATCTCATGTTTGAGCTGAGTTTTAAACAGCCTGTCATCCTGACCTCCACATGCTAAAGGGATTGCTTTACCTTTGCACAACTTGTCACTACAGGGATGACGATCAGGGCAATTCTCCAAGGAGGACAAGGACGAAGATCTGTGGCAATTCTCCAAGGGGAAGGGACGTTGATCACCAGCGATTCTAAAAGGGTGAGGATGGTTATAATAATAATAATAATAATGCATTTTATTTATTTGTAAGTATCTTTCTAAACTGTCAAAGACATCAGACAATAGATAAAACACACATTATAAACAAAACTAAAATACAAAAATTTAAATCAGACAGAGTAATTGTAATCAAAGAGAAAAAGCAGTCTTAAACAAATGTGTTATAAGTTTAGATTTGAAAAGTGAAAATTATTCAGTATTTCTAAGCTCAGATGGTAGTGAGTTCCAAAGCTGAGGAGAAGAGCAACTGAATGCTCTGCTCCCCATAGTGGTAATTTTGAATTGAATGTGGAACTTAACTGGAAACCAGTGAAGTTGCTGCAAGGTGGGAGTGGTATGGTGAATAGAGAGAGTTCTAGTGATGATGCAGGCAACAGAATTCTGGACCAGTTGAAGCTTATAAAGAGATTTGTGAGAAAGACCAAAGAAAAGGAAATTGCAATAATCCAGATGAGAAGTGACAAGGGTATGAACGACGATAGCAGTGGTGTGGGGAGTGAGGGAGGGGCGAATACGATTAATGTTATGCAAGTGGAAATATGCAGACCGGGAGATGATATTGATGTGGGACTGAAATGATAAAGTACTATCAAGGATGACACCCAGACTCTTAACCTGTGGGAAGTGAGAGACAGAGGAATTATCAGTAACAAAGGAAAAATTATCAGTTTTGGATAATGTTGATTTTGTACCAATGAGGAGAACCTCAGTTTTGTCATTATTTAATTTAAGAAACTTTGAAGAAAACCAGGATTTGATTTCTGCTATGCAATTAATAAGCGAGGATGGTGGAAAGGAAACAGTAGGTTTGCTAGTGAGATTGAGCTAGGTGTCATCAGCATAACAGTGGAAGCTAATGTTATATTTACGGCACACCTGAAGTAACAGCAGTGGGTTGGGATGTGAAAGTTTTAAGCTGAACAAACTGAGTGTGGCCTGAGAGGTAGGATCTGAACCAATCTAGTGGAGTGTGGGTAATGCCAATTGAAGATAATCTATTGAGAAGAGTAGTGTGACAAATAGTGTCAAAGACTGCACTCAGATCAAGAAGGATGAGAATAGTAAACCAGAATCAGCTTCCATAAGGAGGTCGTTAGTAAATTCTATAAGTGCCGTTTCTGTACTGTGGAGGGGACGAAAACAAGACTGGAACTGTTCATACAGATTATTTTGAGATAAATGAGAATGAAGTTGAATGCCCACTATTTTTTCAAGAATTTTGGAAATGAAGGATAGATTAGAAATAGGACGAAAATTACTGAAATTATTCAGATCGGCACTAGTTTTTTTTTCAGTACTGGGGTTATTGCAGCAGTTTTAAAAAATGAAGGAACAGTACCAGTAGTGAGCGAAGTGTGGATTATAGCAGAAATAAGAGGGACCAGAAAGAGGAGGCAGGCTTTCACCAGAACTGTAGGGAGGGAGTCCTGTTGACAGATGGATTGCTTAGACTTACAGACAAGATCTGAGATTTCTGAGAAAGTAGGAAGCTGAAAAGAGGAAAATGAGTGAGTTGGTGGGTGAAATTCAAATGAAGTACTGGAGGAATCTGTACCGAGAAACTGGTGTATCTTCTGGATTTTTTTCATTGAAAAAGGACATAAGGGAATTGCAAAAATCAGTTGAGTAAAAGTGAGAAGGTAAAGAATCTGAGGGTTGTGTAATACAGTATTATTAAGCAGTGGAAACAATGACTTGGTGTTGCCTTTATTGATAGAAATAATGTGAGTATAATAGTTAGATTTAGTTTGGGCAATACAGTCCTTGTAATAAAGTATACGGTTTTTGTACATCTCTTTGTGAACAAAGAGTCCAGTTTTTTATACAACCATTCAAGTTACTGGCCTTTGGCTTTCAAAAGCTGAAGTTCAGGTGTGAACCAGGGAGCAGAAAAGGAGAAAGAAACAGATCTAGTTTTTAATGGAGCGAGAGAGTTAAGAATACCATTAAGTCCAGTGTTATAGTGTGAGACCAGTTCTTCAGGAGTGGATAAATTATGAGTGTCCATAAGGGAATCAATACTAGAGGAAAGAGAGTCTAAGTTAATATTCTTAATATTACGGAAAGACATGAGACAGGAAAGCTTAGTATTGGAAAGTGCAAGTTTAACATTGAATGAAATAAGAACATGATCAGTTATGGGAAGTTAATCTGCAGTACAATCAAGCGGGGTAACTCCAGAATAGCAAATCAAATCCAAGAAATGTCCTTGGGAATGAGTGGGAACATCAGTGTGCTGCTGGAATCTCAAACTCTCAAGGCAGGATGTAAAGTCTCTAGTAATAGGGAAATTGATATTATCCATATGTATATTGAAATCCCCCAGAAGTATTATGTTTAATGAAACAGTAACCACTGCTTTACAGTGTCTGTATGTGGCTGCTTTTTACTTTGCTCCTGAAGTTCTAGGGTCTATCCCAAGAACATTTGGAACAAAGTCGAAGCCAACTATCACCAGGTACACTCATAAACTGACATCCACTTTTACATGAGCACTCATTTTCACTCATACCGAGGCCAGTTCAGCCCCAAATTAACTTAACCTGAAAAACTTCTGCATTTGTAAGAAAAATTGGTCTACCCAGAGAAAACACAACACAGACACTGGGAGAACACAACTTAATGATTTCTTTAAATATCTGTTTTCATATTCTTACTAGTGTTCCATTTTGGGCTTTAATGTGTCGGTTTTAGAAGTGTTCTCCTTATAACATTTATTAGGATTTGTATTCGTGTTTCTGTTGCATCTGGAAACTGAATGAATGGTTCATCTATTTTCAAAAATTAGCCTAATTTAAGATTTGCCAAAACCTTTGGCAATACTCAAAATCAATATTCAAATTTCTAATTATTTGTATTTTTCCTTGAACTTTCACATTCTGGAAATGACTTCAAGTTTAATAAAAATCTTATTTGCTTGTCATCCTTTTAGATGTGGTCTTCAGAGGAGGAGATTGTCTAAAACAGATGAAGCTGAGAGATAACTGCCTGTCCCTAAATAACACATCCATTATAGAATTTATAAATGCTTTTATTACTTTAAACATACAGAAAGTATTCAGACCCCTTTACTTTCTACACACTTTATTGTGTTGTAGATTTAATTTTAAATAGATACATTTATCATGTTTTGCCCATCAGTCTACACTCAATATCCCATAATGACAAAGTGAAAAAGCTTTTTTCAGAAAGGTTTGTAAATTTATTAAAAATCAAGCAGCTTAATAATAATACATGTTTTTTATATAGCGCCTTTCCCATGCTCAAGGAAGAAGCTGATAAGCATAGCTAACAACCTGCTTAAGCTGACCAAATGTCTCATTCAGATACGTTTTTAAAACTGTGAGCAACTTGTTTCAAGTTCACATCTCAGTAATTTGTTCCAATTCTCATGATTCCTTGTTAGAAGGAGTGCTTCTGGAGTCTTTAAATTCACTTTTCTCTTTAATCTGTGTCTAAGTGTGTTCCATATTTGTTCATGGACATGCTTTCTTTGTTTTTTTCTTTAAAAATACATGTTTTTGGCATTATGAACATGAGACTGGATGATCTGACATGTGGATTATGACTAATGTGAGAATTTTTTTTCATGGACTTCTTTGATATTGTTTGCCGTTGGCTAACATTGTTATAGCAGAAACATTGTTATCTCCGTTCTGCATGAAAACATATTATTAAAAATAACGGACAAAATGCTTGGGGCTGAAAAAGATAATTTGTCATTTTCTTATAATGGAATTGGAACATAGTGTGGTCTTTCAGCACATACAATTAACAAAGCTGGCTACAGAATGTCGAACTCAATGGTGACATATATTTTCTTCTTGTTAGCATCAATGGCAATGAGAAGTTCCAACTTTTCCTGTAAACTGCTTTGGTTACATAAATGGCACCCATCTATGTCGATATCAGACACTTGGTATTATTAAATTTCAAGACACACCATATATATGGTGCCCCTCAGTGACCATAACACAGACTTTCTGCAGCAGAAACCACTTTAATTAAATACATGCTGCCCTTCGGTGTCCAGAGCCCGCACCCCTTAACTTCAATAGACGGCGACCCTTGGGTGATATCATTGAATGGATTGACTGGCTCTCTCTGGTAGCTGTCTATGCTTTTGTGAGTCACCCTTTTTTAATGTGGAAAGGTTTTACTTAAGATTATGGTATAAAGTTCAAGGAAATTAATATTTGTAAGTAAGAATCATTGGATGTACAAATTTGAGAGCACAAAATTCAAATAATCAACAAATGTTTTTAAAAAAAACATTATGGTGTGCAATTGTTCATATGATAAAATATTGGCAAATTTATGAAATGTGTTGGAAACTGGTTGAGTGGCATAAACATGAAGGAAGCTTAGCACTCACTGAAGGGTGAGCCAAACATTAGTCAGAAATCAGATCAATGTACTTTGTAAAGTCAAACAATACCTCGAGAAACCCAAAACTAAGAGACAGAGTCGAGCTGCAGAGAACCTGCGGAACTCAAATTTGATTTTTAATTATCAAGATACACAAACAATGCCTCCAGTCTGCAGTAACCCTTCTCGATTTCAGCTCCTCTGCAAGTGTATGACGACTCTTGAGTAAACCAAGTGACATAAACGAGCAGTCTAATTGGCTGTTCAGCAGACTCACAACGTTTGGGCCAAGTATAGAGGAAATGCATATGTTTTGATGCTTTTTAATGAAAAATGACTTTGTTGAAATTAATATTGGAGATAAAATGGAATTCAGTGTAATGAGGTTTTCTAAACGTTACATCTATAGAAAACTGGCCAGGACCAAAAAAAAAAAAAAAATCGATGAGATTTCTTCAAAACAGTGTTTGTTCTAACAGAGTTTGACCTTGGTTCTAGGCCATCAATACAAACTACATGGGGTAAGTAAAATATACAAAAATATTATTATGGGGTGGAGTATCCTTTTAATAAAACAGACTTAATGATGAACCAAATGCAAAACTCAATTAGAGGACAATTAATTTTGTGTTTATAATTGCCCAACAGGAAGAAAGTTACACAGAGGGCACTATACAGAACATGCCACAAACGAGACAACTATATGCTAACTTAGGCATCAAAGTTGTCTTTTGTTCATTTATGAAACAACAAATTATATGTGAACTATTTGCTTTCTTTCTTTCTGTTAATAACAAAAGAAACTGAAGAATCAATTAAATCAGTTCTGCATTCTTTATTAAAGCCAATTTAAAAGCTCACTTTTTCTGACAACTGGAGACTAATTGCACTGGGCATTTTCAATCAGCTCAGAGTCTGGGCCAAATTTACACTTTTAAAAGCATGCAGGGCCAGACTGATTGGCAGAAGTCTATTTCCAAATGGGATGCAGGCAATTTCCTATTTCAGACAGCCCATTTCAGTGACTGGCTTTGACAAATAAATGGCTAAGTGACAAGTGCAAGTGAGCAAAGGTTTGGCACATGCATGTAATTCATTCCTCGAGGTTCGGAGTGATGAGACAATTGGCTTCAGAAGAGAAATTAAATGTTAGTGGCAGTTTTTTTTCCCCCCAATAGTTTGAAAAAATGACTGTCACTACTGCTTGTTAAGTGTTTATGTGTTGTTTTTCTGGGTAGATATATTTTTTATGCAGCATGGTGAAGCCGGGGTTAGCACTACTTCATTGCAGCTTTAGGAGATTGGGTTTAACCACAGCCCAACCACTGTCTGGATTGAGTTTTAACATCATTCTTCTGTATGCAGTGTGTTTTTTCTGGGCACCCTAGTTTTTACCCTGAAGATATGTGTTCTAAGTTAAAGTGTATTTCTCCTCTGAGATAGACTGGCACCTCACCAACTGCTCGTGCCTACCTACTGCAAAATACTGATAGGATAGGCCTCAGATCTCTCCCTAGTGGACTAAGTGCGATGGAGGGCTAGACAGAAAACAATGTGAAAGGTTAAAAAATCAGTGAGCAGCCATAAATGCTAATTTTAACTTTTAACTGAAATCGTTGCAAAACAAATGACTTATAATTGAAAACACAGGTTAATAAAAGTGATGAATGTATAGAGATGATTCATACTACACACATTATTTTGTAAACATTAATAAAGCACTAGCAGTAGATGCTTCTAATTAGTAAATTGTTATTCATCTGGGAGATGTTCCTACCTTGTGCATAAGGTGCATAACTCTGAATTAAATAATGAGCAGATAGGTGGATGGATGGATGGATGGATGGATGATGCCCCATTCATGCTGGGCCAGTCACCACAGCCTTACAGTCTGATTAAACAGGTTTGAAAATGTATGCTGGGCCTTCAGAAAGTATTCAGACTCCTCTACATTTTACTCATCTCTCTAAAATGATTTAAAATCATTTTCTCCCAAATCAAACAACACTTAATACCCCAGAATGACAAAGCGTAAACAGGATTTTAGAAAATTTTGTAAATTTATTAAAAATTATAAACAGAAATATCACATTGACACAAATTTTCAGACTTTTTGGTATGACATATAAAATTTGGCTCAGGTGTTTCCCATTCTATTGATCACCATTGAGATGTTTCTATACTTTGTTTGGAGTCAATTCAATTGATTGGACCTGATTAGGAAAGGTGCATATCTGTTTATTGAAGGTGCCACAACTGAGTAGAAATCCAAGTCTTGAAGTTGAAGGAATTGCCTGCAAAGCTTAGATACAAGATTATGTTGAGATACAAGTCTGGGGAAGGCTGCAGAAGATTCCTGCTGCATTGAAGGTTACTAAGAGCACAATGACAATTGTAATTCTTGGAACAATCACAACTCTCCTTAGAGCTGCTCACCCAGCAGAGATGTGTCCAAGAAACCAATGGTGAGCCTTTCTGAACTCCACTTGAACCTGTGTGGAGTTGTGGAAACTTACAGAAGAACAACCATCACCACTCCAGCACTCCACTAATTTGTTTTTTTATTGCAGAGTGGCCAAACCACAAAAGAAAACCTGCTTTAAGTTTATGAAAAAGGAACCTAAAGAACTCTCAGACTATGAGAAACACGATTATCTGGTCTGATGAATCCAAGATTAAACTGTTTGGTCTTAATTTTTAGCATCATGTTTGTAGGAAACCAGGCACCGCTCATCACACCCACAATACCATTCCAGTGGTGAAGCATGGTGGTGGCAGCATAATGCTGTGGGGTTGTTTTTGTCAGGGACTGGGAGACGAGCTAGGCCTGAAGGAAAGCTGAATGGAGAAAAGTACAGAGATATCCTTAAAAATGTCTGCTCTAAAGTGTTCTGGACCTCCGACTAGGCCAAAGGATCTCCCCACCAAGAGAAAAATAACCCTAAGCACAAAGCAAACTCAACACAAGCATTGTTATGAATCCAAAAGCACGTAAGTCGTATAAATATTTCCAAAATCCTCTAGGAAGATTACCAGCAAAATTCTGACTAGAAGCAAAAGGGCCTTGACGAATCTTTATAAAATGAAAGGTTTATTTTTAGCACAAATGCTCTGTACGAGAAGAAAATCCATTGAGCATAAAAGGAACTGTCTGAGAAGACAAGGCAAACCACATCAAACACAGTCCCAATACAGACTCCCAAGGTAAGGTCAAAAGCAGAGTACAGGTTAAAAAATCCAGGAAATAATAATAAGCACAATAGTGAGAAGTCAAGCAAAAAGACACCTTTTATTGGCTACCTAGAAAGATTACAATATGCAAGCTTTCGAGGCAACTCAGGCCCCTTCTTCAGGCAAGGTACATCCCCCTAATACTAATAAGCACAATAGAAATACAAGTAAACACTCCACTCCCTAGCGCATTCAAAATGAACCACCAGGAACTGTTGGAGACCCTCTGGATTTAAAGGGTGGTGGGCAGTTCCTGGCAGAGATTGGCAGGTAACCCCACCTCCTGGGGAACCACCCATAAAATACCTGACCCCAGCCGTGGGAGAAACACTGGCTGAAAAATGATGGGCATGGCTTTGGGACAACTCTGGGAATGTCCTTGAGTTGAACCCAATTGAACATCCTTGTAGAGACCTGAAAATAGCTGACCACTAACAGAGAAGGATGGCAGAGAATTCCTAAATTAAGGTGTGCAAAGCTTGTCATGTCATACCCAAGAAGACTCTGAGCTGTAATTGATGCAAAGGGGCTTCAATAAAGTACTAAGTAAAGGGTCCGAATACATGGGTCGATAAGATACTTTATTTTTTTTAGTTTTAAATAAATTTGTAAATGTTCCTAAAATCACTTGTTTTCATTTTGTCATTCTCAGGTATTGTGTGTGGTTTGATGGAGGAAAAAATGAATTTAAGCACTTTTGCCATAAGGCTGCAACATAGCAAAATGTGTAAAAAGTGTAGCGGTCTGAATACTTTCTGAAGGCACTGTATATATTTTCTTGCAGGCTTATTACTGCACATATTTGGTTCTCCATGTATTTTGCATTTATAGCTCACTTTAGAAATCTCATTTTATGTTCTTTGGTTTGCAACCGCTTCCTGACTTTGCAGGGTCCAACTTAACTGCCGGGTAAACAGACTGCGGCTAATCAGTGAAATGCTCGTGGCAGGCGTGCTCACACAATCAAATAGCCATCAATGCTTTGCCTTCAAAGATGCTTAATTGCAATGCATCAAACATGGTGGGAAGGTCACTTAACTACCTTTTTACTTGGAGTCTCGCTTTTAACATCGATTAACTAGATTTCTGTTTTAATGCTTTAGTGCTATTCTCTTTCTACGTTTACTCTTTTTAATAGTGGATTGTGAATATTTCAATTGATGAGATGTCCATGACATAGACCCTCTAATCTTGCACTCACGATGTCCGATTTCAAGAGCACCTTCATTGCTTTTTTAAAGGTGAGTACAGATTCAGCATGAGAGATGATCGGACTCAGGTGTTATTGCTGTCAAGCAGCCTGTGCAGTGCTGATTCCAGGATCAATAAAGCCAGCGAATGACCTTTACTACATTAATCTCCAAACATAACGTGTCAGGGTCAAAATGCAGAGGATAGCCTAGGATAACAGCCAGACTGCATTAGCAGATCATGCTGTGTGGGATACATATACTTTATGATATTATCTTGGAAAATGTTCTTTGATTAGTTGCAAGTGTTTTATTTAAGTATTGTTGAGTTGGATTGATACATTTTTAAAGTTGTATTAAGCTCAGGATACATTACAGACATTACTTGCAGTTTGTGTACAAGCAGGTTTATTGGCATTCTCTGGTTTATATAATGAGGAAAAGGCAGGAGCTGAACCAGGACCCTGGTGTAAGACCAGCACACTAGCCACCACAACACAGAATTGCTCAAGACCATCACAGTATTGTTGTGGTTAGCACTGTTACTTCTTTATGGATCCATCATCTTCAGTTCAGGTCTTTGGCTCTAAGGAGTTTGGACATTATCCCAGGGTTTACATGGATACTTCAGTTTCCTCTAAAATCC
The DNA here is from genome assembly GCA_026402145.1 of Polypterus bichir lapradei. NCBI lineage: Eukaryota > Metazoa > Chordata > Cladistia > Polypteriformes > Polypteridae > Polypterus > Polypterus bichir. The sequence goes on along the minus strand of JANRMT010062803.1, from coordinate 1,916,126 downwards.
CCAAAAACATGTGGTTTAGGTGAACAAACAAACCTAAAGCGTTCGTGTGTGTATTAGTGTACCCCGTGATGGACTGTGATCTGTCCAAGGTTGGTTGTTGATGTGGGAGACTGGCTCCAGCCCACTGCTACCTTGAATTGGATTAAGCAGGTTTGAGAACTATTTACCATGTTACATGATATTACTAGTGCAGTTGCAGCCTGTATGTGAAATTTACAGGATCCACCTCTTCATTGTATCAATTGAACATGAGTATCATGAGACAAAGTAGAGGAGTCAGTTGGGGAAGTGTCTGCAGGTCAACATCAACAAAACCAAGAAACTGGCTATTGACTTTCACTGCGGCACCAGGTTACTATTCAGAGAGTGGATATAGAGGTGGTGCACTGCCACAAGTACCTGGAGGTCCACATCAGTAACAAGCTGAACTGGTCTTGTAACATACGGGAAATATATAAGAAAGGGAAGGGCAGACACTTTTTTTCTTAGGAGGCTGTGCTCCTTTAATTAGGATAGTGTCACGCTTGGGTCAGAAAGTTGCATAGGTTCATTCAGGGTTTTCAAGAAACAGAAACGTTATTTCAATACAGCATAATAAAGTATAAAGAATAAAGCAGAGGATGTCTGGGGGAAGAGAGACAAGGCAGTGAGATACTAGGACAGCCGTGGTGCGGTCTTTTAAATGTTTGAAACCGCGCATGACATACAGAACATGCAGCACGGCAGCAAGCAGCAGGCTCGCAGCTAATCCGTAAAGAGGAGATGAAAAGCTGTGTTTGTTTCCCATTGTATCACTGTTTAAGAGGGGGTTTCAGAGGAACGGCCACGTCTTCTTGGGGCCGCGTTTACCGTGGTCACAACAGTAACATCCTTTACATGTACTGTAGCTCTGTGATGGCCAGTGAAATGTTCTATGCTGCGGTGTGCTGGGCTGGCAGCATCACCACAAGAGATGCCCACCAAATTAACAAGTCTTTTAAGAAGGCATACTCAGTTATGGGACACACTGTGGACCAACTAGAAGTAGCAGAGAAGAGAATTAAAACAAAACTGAGTGCCATTATGAACAATGCTGCACATCCTCGCTCTGACACACTAAAACTGAGGACATTCAGCCAACAAATAATTCAGAAGAAGTGTGTCAAGAAACACTACTGGGGCTCCTTAATACCAACTACATTACACCTTTACAGCACCTCACTGTTCTCTTATCTTTGGCCGGTTCAGAAGTTTTTCTTTCTTATTAGTCATTCTTGTGTGTATTTAAGGGTGGTTATTATAATATTATATGAACATCTATAAAAGGCTAAATTTCTCTCTTTGGACAAATAAAGTGCTATCTATCTATCTATCTATCTATCTATCTATCTATCTATCTATCTATCTATCTATCTATCTATCTAT
>JANRMT010062803.1:1899846-1913723 GCA_026402145.1 Polypterus bichir lapradei | reverse complement strand
CTATCTATCTATCTATCTATCTATCTATCTATCTATCTATCTATCTAAAAGGTTCAACTCCTTTAGTTCTCTCCTCATAGCTCATACATTTCAGTCCCAGAATCAGCCTAGCTGCTCTATCACTTACTGTAATTGACTTAAAGTATCATTCAGTTGTTGTTAATATTATTATTTTTATTGTTATGCCTTTTGCAAAGGTGACTTACAGGATCAGTATATTTTGCAATTTGTCTACAGAAATTTTTTATAGTTTCCACACAGGCAAGCTATGTGACCTGTTCAAATGTGATGAGCTACCATCCTGTATGTTTTCGTTGTGATAGGCTCCTTTTCCCACAATAATGGAAACAGAATAAGCAGATTTGGAAAACAAATGATTGGTTTAATTTTAAAGTTACTTGTCATAGTGGCTTCACGACTTACTGCTCCATTAAATACTGGAAACATAAATTGTAATAGAATGGTAATGTGGCATAGCAGTTATGCCTATAAGGTTCATTTCTCAACTGAAGCCACTGTCTGTAAGGAAAAATTGGCATTTTGTGCTCACTCAGTTTCTCAGTCACATTAAAGATGCACAAACTGGTTTGAGTGGTAGCGATTAAATTATAGCCAGTGCTGTATAATGGAGAAAGTGTGTCTGAAAACACAATAGTTAATTGTATTCTCCAGGTCACTGCAGTTGTCATTTTGTTCTTGATTTTCACTGTAAGAACACTTTATTGACTAAGAATACCATTTAAAATAAAACTGGATGACTTTAGTCTATGCCTTTTATACATTTCACTGCCTTCTTTTCTGTGCTTTAAATGATCTTGTTATTGTGCTCATGTGCAAAGTCCTAACAGTAGATTAACAACAACTGTTTGAATTTTGTCCAGCTCTTATATTTATTTTGGCTTGAAAACTTTATTGCCTTTCCAAATCAAACAGCAGCTTCTGAGACTTGTTGGGATTGTTAGCAGTTTTTCTCGAGTTTTTCTTTTTCCTCTAACTCTCTAAATTGAGTTGTGTTAGATGACTTTTTGCTGTGATGCACTGTATAAAACCATTAGAGAGCGGATCCTCAAATGAACTGGAAACAGTAATCAGCTTAAATCCTCTGCCACTTCAGTGCTCCATGCGACATGAGGGGAGATGGATGCTGTTGTTATGTGTTTGACGAAGAAGGCACATAACCGATATTTACTGAAGATGCCAGACAGTTCGAAATGGAGCTCAGTAGAACACTGCATCCAAATAATTTTTTGCTGTCCACCCATAAAAAACTTAGGTCTGATTAGAGTAAGAAAAGAAGTTAGAAAAATGTGTGCAAGATGTAACAAGTGGGAGCATTTTATTATTTTTGCTTATTTACTTCAACAAAGAGACAAGTCTTGCATTTTAGTATTAATTATTTGTGGAACTATGTGTCATATGCAAAAATAACAGGGATAACACAATATAATAACATGTGGGGGGCTGGAGAGGATGCGTTACATTGGAGCCTCTAGCAGCATGGTCCTAAAGAGTGACAATATATAGTGAGTGCGGACTAAAGTAAAGTGCTCCATTTTCAAGAACCAGGCTGGGTGTGGTAGAGTAAAGTAAAGCAGTCTATCTTTAAGGGAGAGGGACACAATGGGTTTATAATAAAGAGTTCTGTCTTCATGGCACAGCATGTCATGTTCTCGACAGACTAAAGTAAAGCACTTCGTTCATAAGTACAACACCAAGTGAAGTACATCAATACTGGGTCAAAAAACACTTTCATACAAACTTCAAAACGTGCTGGTTGCACCCCTGAGTAAAATACATAAAGTACATGTTTTTTAATAGAAATTTACAATATCATAGTGTCACACATGTGCCCGTGGGGGACAGTTTACAGGCTCAAATAGTGTTATTCATCAGCCAGACTGGGGGTTGGCACTCTCACCTGATGCTCTCTCCTCTTGTTCCTCTACAGTTAAGCTGAAGGCCCTGCCTCTCAGTGACATCAACACTGCTCCATCCACTAACATCACTTCAGCCAACCCTGATGACATCACCTTCCTGCCACATCAGTTCCCCTTCCAGCCACCCTGACTCCACCTCTTCCTCCTATCCACCATACTTTTAGAACAGACTCACCCTGTTAGTTCAGTTTAGTTGTGAACACCAATCTGTAAAGACGTGTTTCTTTTATTTTGCTAATTTTTTTCAATGTATGGGGTGGCCATCCCCAAACCTTTTTTCTTGTCTGCTACCTTTTTTCTTTACTACAATAAATAAAAAAATAAATAAATAAAAACTGAATCCCATCAGGCCTGTGGTAGCTGAAACAGCTTTCATAGACATCAGAGTCCAATTCAAGTGATGTAAAAATTGCATTGTTTGTACAATTCTTAGTTGATGTTTGTGGGGGGGTTTGGGGTTTTATGGCTTTGGTACTTCATTAAAGATAAAATTTTGAAAAATGTGCCCAATGGAAAGTTAAAATCTGTGTCAGTTAAAATTGCTGGCTGAAGCAGACCGTGGTGGATATCAGATCATTGCGGCAATTTGCCAATAACTTGTGGGGTTTTTCAGTGGTATCGACAGTATGTTCTGTTCTTTGAAGCACTTTACCCATTTTCTGACACTGCTAGCCCCAATACAGATGTCTGTGTTTGCACACAGGGTGTGAATGAAGAAATTTACTTACAACACATTAATGAAAAGTTACCATTTTGTCTTCTTGATCCCGTAACTCAGGGAGATGTTTTCATTTACCTTTCAGGTGTGACATGATGGGTGGAGCTGATAGTTATGGAGTCTGGATTTCAATATTTCAGGCATTTAATGCAGTTCTAAAATTCTCATTATTCTTAGTGAGATCTCATTATAATATGTCAACAATATGTATATACTTTATATTCAACTGGATTTATTTCATTTATATTTTCAAATCCCAGTCCAGGTATTGTCTGTATGAGTTCTACAGGGTGGGCCATTTATATGGATACACCTTAATAAAATGGGAATGGTTGGTGATATTAACTTCCTGTTTGTGGCACATTAGTATATGTGAGGGGGAAAACTTTTCAAGATGGGTGGTGACCATGGTGGCCATTTTGAAGTCGGCCATTTTGGATCCAACTTTTGTTTTTTCAATAGGAAGAGGGTCATGTGACACATCAAACTTATTGGGAATTTCACAAGAAAAACAATGGTGTGCTTGGTTTTAACGTAACTTTATTCTTTCATGAGTTATTTACAAGTTTCTGACCACTTATCATGTGTATCTCTTCATAGCTCATACCTCTCAGTCCCAGAATCAGCCTAGCTGCTCTCCTCTGGACTTTCTCTAGCACTCTATGTCTTTTAATATATGGAGACCAATTCTGCACACTGTACTCCAGGTAAGGTCTCACTAGTGTGTTATATCACTTAACCATAACCTCCCTTGACTTGTACTCCACACATTGTGTTATATAACCTATAAATAATACACTGTAAAGACTAAAGAAGAGTTGGGGCACCAGGTGGGGTTCCCAGTTTATAACCATATTGTTTTTTAATGAAATAAAGAAAAACAAGGAAAACGGTTTTCATCTCACTCATGACATATAACAGGATGTTCATTCTCACGAACTTCCATCTTCGGCAAGCTCCAGGTCAATACAGATGGTGACTCTGAGTGTCAGGTGGTTCTTATGGAGGCAGAGGAGGTAGAGGTGAGACAGTTGTTAGGTCCAGCGGAAGTGACATCAGTATCCCTTGGATAAGTTCCTCTCCACTTTAAGATACACGGAAACTGTATTAGTACAGGTGTTACACTCACATATTGTACTTCTCCATATTTTCATTTGATCCCAAACCCGTAATGCATGCCGCACACTTCCATTTCTGACAAACCATACATCACATTAGCTTTCTTTATTGCTTCTGTCATGATTCCTTTCCTGACTCATGATTTTTCTCCTTGTTTTCAGGTTTTATTTCTTGTATGAGTATATCATTTATTTTTAAATTGTTCTTTCTTATTTTTGTTTACTTCTAGTTGTCACCATTTTGTGCTGTGGTAGTTGTTTCACATCTCTAACAATGGAAAAACTAGTAACTACCCTAGTTACTAGGTCTTTCCTGATGTTATAAGGTAGTGGAGATGGCCAAATATGTCTTCATTCCGGTCATAGCACGATGGAAGAAGCTAGTATGAACACAGTATTTTACATACTGCAAGACCAAAGCCTAGCAACTCCACTGACCAATGATGAAAGACCGCCTACCAATGAAAATGTCAGATTACGATCACGTGATTTAAATGCTGTGACTGCGCAATTTAAATGGCAGATTTTTGTTGTTTCATGAAAAAAACAATATTATGTACGTGAACCTCAGGAAAAATTGAATTTAGAGATTGTTAATTACAGGGACAACATCATTTTCTCAATTTGCCGAAAACTTGACTTACTAGGTTTTTTCATAGTTGGTGAGATTTGTGTTTACCATGAAGAGTTCTCCAGCAGCTGGTGTGAATTATGTTATTAATGCAATAGTTTAAGGAGTGGCATGATGGAGCTGTACTTAACTGAATTTGATGGATTCTGAATGAAATCTTTGCACGTTTGCTTTCTTAATTTTCTTTTTTGACTCCACAGCTCTTGAGTTATTGTTTCTGTTTTCAATTATGATCCTTGGTTAGAATTTTGGTTGTGATGCTCTCTCTTCTTCTTGGCTTTTTGGTTATGATCTCTTGCCTGGCTTAATGAGTCCTTTCATGCATCCTATTGCTATCTTAACAACTTGGTTTGCATTCCAACGCTGCCTTAACTGCTTCTGTGCACTTTGGATGTATTTAGTGATGAGCCTGCAATGACTCCTAGGTTCTTCTCATAAGGTTCTTCTCTTCAAATTTCAGACCTCCCATTGTATATTCAAATATAACATTTCTACTTACTACATGAAATTCGTTACATTTACTTACATTAAATTTCACCTGCTACAAATCTGCCAAAGCCTGTATATCATCCAAGACCCTCTGTAACAATTTAGCTGAATGTACAGTAAATGACCTTCCACCTAGTGTGATATCATCTGCAAACTTAACAAGGTTCTTGATTATATTCTTGTGCAGATTGTTTATGTATATTAAAAAGAGCAGTGACCCTCAACGCTGATTCCTGTGGGACACCACCTCTAACATCACCTAATTTCTGAAAGATTCTCCTCACCAAAACCCTTTGCTTCGTGTTTGAGCTAAGTTTTCTACCCCCCCCCCCCCCCCTCCACCATGCTTCTGTCCTATTCATGTAAATGTGGATGTGTGTGGGTGAGTGTACCTTGTAGTAGTTGGTTCCTGCCTTGTGCTTAATACTGCCAGGATTGGCTGCTGCCATGCGAACAAATAATGGATAGACAGATAGTTTAATTATATCTAGATATGTCTTTAAAATATCTAGGCATGATGTAATGAGGGCCATTATATAATGGTGTTCCAATTTGTAAATATCATTATTTCCAACCATCCATTAACCAACCTGCTATATCCTAACTACAGGGTCACGGGGGTCTGCCGGAGCCAATCCCAGGGTGCAAGGCAGGAAACAAACCCTGGGCAGGGTGCCAGCCCACCGCTGGGCATGCACACACACACCAAGCACACACTAGGGACAATTTACAATTGCCAATGCACCTAACCTGCATGTCTGTGGGAGGAAACCCATGCAGACACAGAGAGAACATGCAAACTCCATGCAGGGAGGACCCGGGAAGTGAACCAGGGTCTCCTAACTGCAAGGCAGCAGCTATACCCACTGCACCACCATGCCGTACATAACATTATTTGAGTGTGCTAACATTTTACATCTGTGTTGATTAGTTACAGGAGTTTGCTACATTAACAGAATAAATACAAATGTTTCTAGAAGAAAACTTGCCCTAAACAGCCAATTACATTCAGCTTGCTCCTCCCATAAGGCAGTGTAAATGTCTGATAGTTATATGTTCAAATAATCCTACAGAAAAAGTCAGACTCTAGGCAACATAGTCTAATAGAATGCCATCATCTTGCTGAGCCCCTGAAACTGAAATGATGACAAGTGTGTATCCCTATCAGTAGCAAGTAGATCATCAAATCTGAGGTTCTTGTAACTTCTGACTCCTCTCCTATTCCTGAGTTCTTGATTTTGTGTCATTTCTTGTTGCAGCAAAGTGAGGACTTGTCTTTTTATATGCTGATATCAAATTGGATTTTATTCCTGCCTCACCATTTAGATTAAAGTGGAAATCTCTAACTAATCAATAATAATACAAAAAATAGCTTTCTACCTGGTAAGGTTAATTTTTTATATGAAATTTTAACATATGGCTTTAAATACTGGTGAAGTTAACATACAGTACATAGTTAAAAAAATGTATATTTATTGAGGTAGAGCTGACATGAGACACATGAATCTTCTTTGGCAATGATTCAAGATATATTGCTCTTTAATGACAAGCAACAATTTAATAAAACCTCTCATATATATATATATATATATATATATATATATATATATATATATAATCTTGTCGAGTGCAGAAAGAATTATTGATTTTATGGTGACAGCACCTCTATCTTGCTGCCTAAATTCAGGCAATAAAGAGACTGTGACAAGGTTCTGATGGCACTGCTGACTGATTGGCCCCACGCTACCACTGGAAACAGATTGCAGCTATCTAAAGATTGATGGATTGGTCTTTCAGAAGAAGTACAACTGAGTGAATGGAATTGGGAAGGCAACAGGAGATCTTTATTTATGGAGTTTACTCCACTTCTGCTCTTGTTAATAATCAAAGAGGGCATGTAATAAAAATAACAGTTTATTATTATGATGTTTGGAAATGTGTTTGATAATTTACCTTGAAATATTACATTTGTCTGGATTTTTAACTAAAGAAATACTGACAGTAATAATAATAATGTGCTACAATTGTTTGAAACTGCTAGCATATCACTGTGTTTACAGTAATAACCACAGTTAAGGAAATAGCTAAGATATTATTACAATGCATGGCTATTATACAGCTTCACAATAACACAAAATGTTAACAATGATTACAATACATTGCCTTTAATATATGATCATTTTTTGTTGTGTTTGTTGCCTTTTTATGTTTCATGTCTTATGGCTCATGACCTGTTATGTCATCACACTGCCTTGGCAGAAGTCACACAATAAAAAAAATCATGATTAAAGGATTTTTTTTCTTTTGAGTTTTGTTTTCATATGAATTACTTATGAGCACTATGAAGTCACTTCAATTTTTTGACTCAAGCTTTTTATGTTTTTTGGCCATTTAGACCTGAAAACACTTTTATTTTTGGACCATGTTTTGTACAGGAAATTACACACTTATGATAAAGAATAAACCAATATGTGCCTGAAGCAAAAATGCTGAGAAGGGTCAATGTTACTCCTTTTCAGAAAACTTTGAAAAAATGGATGACAGACAGGTGGCGACACCTCCTGGGGGACCTCCTACAAGCTCCACGTAAGCTGAGAGATTATTTGACTACATATGTAGCCATAACTACACACTTCTTTTTCTTCTATCAGCTGCTCCTGTTAGGGGTTGCCACAGCGGATCATCTTCTTCCATATCTTCCTGCCCTCTCCATCTTGCTCTGTCACACCTATCACCTGCATGTCCTCTCTCACCACATTCATAAACCTCCTCTTAGGCCTTTCTCTTTTTCTCTTCCCTGACAGCTCTATCCATAGCATCTTTATCCCAATATACTCAGCATCTCTCCTCTGCACATGTCCAAACCAACGCAATCTCACCTCTCTGACTTTGTCCCACAATCGTTCAACTTGAGCTGACCCTCTAATGTACTCATTTCTAATCCTGTTCATCCTCGTCATGCCCAGTGCAAATCTTAGCATCTTTAACTCTGCTACATCCAACTCTGTCTCCTGCTTTCTGGTCAGTGCCACCGTCTCTAACCCATATAACTTGGCTGGTCTCGCTACCATCCTGTAGTCCTTCCGTTTCACTCTCGCTGTTACCTGTCTGATACCCACTGACCTCCCTGTCATTTACACACATGTATTCTGTCTTGTTCCTACTGACCTTCATTCCTCTCCTCTCTAGAGCATATCTCCACCTCTCCAGGGTCTCCTCAACCTGCTCCCTACTGTTGCTACAGATCATAATGTCATCAGCAAACATCATAGTCCATAGGGACTCCTGTCTAATCTCGTCTGTCAACCTGTCCATCACCATTGCAAATAAGAAAGGGCTCAGAGCTGACCCCTAATGTAATCCCACCGCCACCTTGAATGCATCCGTCACTTCTACCAGAGACCTCAAGACTGTCACACTTCCCTTGTACGTATCCTGTACAACTCTCATATACTTCTCTGACACTCCCGACTTCTTCATACAATACCACAGCTCCTCTCGAGGCACCCTGTCATATATTTTCTCCTGGTCCACAAAGACGCAATGCAACTCCTTCTGGCCTTCTCTATACTTCTCTATCAACATCCTCAGAGCAAACAATGCATCTGTGGTGCTCTTTCTTGACATGAAACCATACTCCTGCTCACTAATCATCACCTCACTTCTTAACCTAGCTTCCACTACTCTTTCCCATAACTTCATGCTGTGGCTCATCAATTTTCTCCCCCTATAGTTACTGCAGTCCTGCACATCCCCTTTTATTCTTAAATATCGGCACCAGTACACTTCTTCTCCACTCCTCAGGCATCCTCTCACTTTCCAAGATTCCATTAAAGAATCTGGTTAAAAACTCCACTACCATCTCTCCTAAAGACCTCCATGCTTCCACAGGTATGCCATCTGGACCAACAGCCTTTCCATTAGACATAACTACACACTAATGAAAAATAATACACATTAAATAAATGAAATACTGTATAATAAACACAGACAATGCTTCAAATTAAACAAAGAAGACATAAAAAAGAAACTTAAAGGATTTTTTCAAACCAAAGTTATTTCTTCACAGATATGGCATAGTTTACAGAGAATACAGAACATAAACAAACAGAAACATAATACCGTGAACTTTGTGGGTGGAGCCCAAAGAGGCGGGACCATCTGATGTCATCACTCTTCGGCTCTCCCTCTGACTATATAGATAAGTTAAAAAGGCCTAGAGGTGCATATCATTTGTCTACAGTGGAGTTTGTGTGATTCCTGTTTATTATTGTTGGATTTGTTTGGTTTTCGTATCTATTTTCCCACTTTGCATTAAGGATTACGTTTTCTGGATTTCATATTGGGACTTTATTTACTTAACATTGCATTTTAGGTAATCTTCTTTGTGCCTCATTTTTTATTTTTATTTTTTTTTTTTGCTTGTTTGATTTCTTTTTTTTAAATAAATTCTTTATTTATAAAGCTGAAGGTCTATTGCAATTCTTCTTCTTGTAGGGCTTTCGCTTGATTGTATTTTTCAACTTAAGCCAGCAGGTAGTTTTAGAAACCTGGTTGAAGTCAAGGTTGCCTCTGTCTGACAGACCATGTACGTTTCTAGCCTGCCCTCTAGCTTGTTTTAAGAGTCTTCGGCTATATTTCTTTTCCAGGCTAACTGCATCAAAAATGTGGTGTTTTAAATAGTCTCTTCAACAAATAATTTATAAAATCAATGGTTAGGTGAGGAAGATAAAGACCAAAAAACAAATGCAAATAAATAAATAGATAGGGGTAAACCCAAACTCAGGACCAACTTTCATCCAAATCATTTCCAATTCTTCAGTCTTTTGTCTTCCCTGCTCTCCCACACAGGTCTATTCAGTAGGCTTAGACACCGACAAAGGTAGTCCACCATCCACCTTATGTCCTCGTGGGGGGCAGTCTGACTCCGGCTCCCTCATCCTGCTACCTCCATAGATTTAGTCAGACCCCCTAAAGACCACAATCACACCAATTCCTTGCTGATCTTCCCCTGGAGTCCCATTTCTCTTGCTCTACCATGGGGTGCTCCAACATGTTCATGTCCTCCTCAAGGCACTGGTCCAACCCCCCGATCCTGCAGTCACTTTCTCCACGTTTTTCTCTCCTTTGGTTTCTTGTTTTCTCTGTGTTTTGACCTACTTAGTACTTTTTACAATCCTATGAGGACAGGTGCACTAAATGATCCATGTGGTCTCAACGAGGGATGACTGTGCTAACTGCAACCGTGCACATAAAGAGCAATTGGCCAATGCCCGCATTAGATTCTCTGTGGCTGGATGCCTTTCCTCCTGCACAACTATACCTATGAAGTCTACCTTATTTAAAACACTGATATTTGCACAGATCTGCCACTGACTCTGGATGCACTTCACCACAAGGATACCCTCAAGTTCAAGACAGTTATTAGCTACTCTTGTTGTTTTCTGGAATAAATATTGGCCTCTTTCTTTTTGTTTTGCCCTTAACACCCTTGATTTCCACTGGGGTTGCCTATCTTTTGTCCTTTTTAGTGCAAGTTTGTTATTAATTAAGGTACAATAAAAGGGCAGCATGCTCACACGTCTGAGCTGGCTACATTCTATTGTCCTCTTGCCAACCTACTGTATCTCTCTGAGGTGGATTTGGCATTTCCAGCATTTACTTATTTTCCTCCTCACTGGCACCCTACCTGAACATTGCATATTTTGTCTGAGGATGCTCTTCTCTCCTTTTCACTCTTTGAATACTTTTTCTGTGCTCTGCTCCTGTCACATGCCACCCTTTCAAAAAGTTACACCTCAAGAGTGGAAACCAACAGTACTATTAGCTTAGGAGGAGACCCTCAGGCAGACCGTGTCGATGTGGATCTCTGTGACACAGACGCAGAATTATCACCAAAGGTACATGTCCTTTATTGTAGTCTTCTAATAAAAATGCCTATGACGCTGCAGCTTAATGTAATAGGCAAGATCAGAAAAATATGAATGAATAATGGTAAATAGCAATTACAAATTAAATATGAGGTCATCTACCTCTAGAAGGAAAATGTATGGCCCATGAACTATGGGTGCACAGTGAGTTAGCTTCCATTTCAAATCAAGTGCTGTTTCCTGACTTCTGTGAGCACCATCACCTCTGGTCCCACAGCCTATTCTTTTAATGTCATCCCAGTGAGTGACTGGGTTAGTCAGTTCTGGCTCTCATCCCTTGGGGTCTGCTAATGCTAATGTGCCCTTCAGATTAGATTTTAAATGTAGGTCAGGCTGCGAGAGGTTCCATAGGCGTGCTTACACTCCACAGCTTTCCCTGTAATCTCCACTTCTCAAACTGCTGCTTGCTCTCTTTTAACAGGATTAATTTACTGAATATTTATACACACCGAAAATTGCAAAGTGATGAGCTAAATTGCTTCTTGTAATAGCTCCAGACTTTCTTTACATTATCTTCTTTAAGCAGGCTTGTTTGTTCTGCCGGTGTAGATAACAGTTGTGATCGGCACAATAGCATATTTGCTAATTCTCACTTCAATCTTATTTCTCCTCACTTCTCTACAATTTTCCTGAAGTTTTATTTTGCAGCCCTGCCATTTGAACATTATTGCTCTGTCTATAATGCACTTAAATGCGTTCCCAATTGCCACAAAGCACATGGCAACGTCATATTTTAATCCCAATGTTAAATGTTCTTCTAATGCAGTTAATGTGTAGAGTAAAGTGCTTTTAGATGGCAGTTTCCATAAAATGTCCTCAATAAAATAAAGACCTAATAATGGATTACCTGCAGTATGCAAGTGACGGAGCCCACTTGTGTGCACCTGGCAGAACACTGACTAAAAATACTTGAAAAATAATTTAGAATCAAAAAATTGTGCATGAAAATGTAAGCATAATGTTTTCAGCTTTAAGAGTCTGGAGAGGAGATTTCCAGGATTCAAGAACATTCAATCTTTTTAAATTATGACCAAAATTCAGTTATCTGTTTTTCTTAAATGTGTTAAACATTTCAGATTTAATGTCATACCCTATGTTTATTGGCATGAAAATTCTGGTGTCGCCATACCATAATTTTCGTTTATGTGTGTGTGATATAGCGGGTCCACGGCTCAGAATAAAAGCCCAGTTTTTAAATAAATAATCGCCTCACTCGCGGCTTAAAGAGAGGGCGTGGTAGTATGGCCGGAGCGATTCCTGGACACTATGTGAGGCGGGTGTTTCCTCACTTATGTGCACAGATGAAGAATCGTTCGCATCCGTAATTAAAGCCGGGAGCTGATAATCGCCACACCTGAGCCACGTCCCTGTAATAAAAAGGAGAAGCACGAGGTGGAAGAGAAAAAGAATGGTAAAAGAAAGAAAGAGGCAGAGAATGAGAAAGCAGCATTGGGGAAAGAGTGGACAAGCCAGCTCGCTGTGAAAGAGAGAGGTCAGCACAGTCAGGGGTCCCAGATGGAGCGAGTGATCGACGCTCATGGGACAGGATCGCTCCCACTGAGGCTTTTAATAGAGTGGGTACGATCAAGGAAAAGCCCGCCCTAGGGCTCCAAGGGACGACTTAGAGTGCGAGAAGGAACATATGGAACACAGGGTGCATGCTCCTTAACCTTCATAAATGGTGCCCCTTATGGATTGACTGACTCAGTCTGTAATCACCATTCCAAATGTTTTAGTGTAGGACCATCCCCCAACCCTTACCTCTACCCCTACCCCAAGATGCTGCCCATGACACTCTATTGTGTTTCCCCGAAAATAAGACCTACTCTGAAAATAAGCCCTAGCATGATTTTCAGGCTGTTCTATAATATAAGCCCTACCCCAAAAATAAGCCCTAGTCAAGATCATCAGCTGAAAAGTAAGGCGCCTAACGGCAGGTGTATACTTCACGCAATGTGACACGTGTGTCCGAAACATCCATTAAATTCCGAGGACACCTTGCCACAATAGCTCTGAAAAGGATGTTTAATGATTACATCCATCAATTCGGGGATGAGCCCATTCCAGCAGCATCAGTGCAAGACAGAAACAAAATCCCTGGACGGTGCATCAGCTCATCGCAAGGTAAAAACAAAGCACACACACATACACTGACGTCATTGTAGCTTCACTAAATCCCTAAACCTTCATGTGTTTGGATGGAAAATTGAGCACACTGTGGAAACCCACCACGAAAACATGCAAACTCCAGGCAGGGACATGACTCCCTGCGAGACAGCAGTGCTACTGCTCTGCTACCATGCCACCCCATATGTGTAACTATTAGCAGTATTCATTATTTAAACAAAGTTAACGATTTATCTGTAAATGTAACATACATACTTAAATGCATTTCATCATGAAAGTGATATTAAGTATAAATCTAAGAATTCTAAATGTGCAGAGAGCTGGAATATTATAAATTTAATGTGTTCTGTGTAGCGATGCTGCTTGCTGCTGCTGTCAGGTCAGCAGGAAGCCCCAGAAGTGTGTAGCGATTTAACAGCTGGGTCGGTTTTAAGATGACATTTACGATGGTCTACTTTATGATAAACTACGAGGTTAAAGTGGACATTTCGAGGTTAAAGCCGAAATTTTACCTTTAATCACAAAATAGACATTTTAATTATGTCCTTATTTTTTTTTCTTTGTGGTTCAAATACGCCACCATACATTCTGATGATACAAGGTGCAACCAAAAAATTAGACGGCACAGAAGATGGTATGTGAGACTTTTAAAATGTATCGTGTCATTACTTTGGAGAATATTTGATGCTTGAATATAAAAGCACCATGAATGCATTTGTATGTCGTCATTTTGTTTCACCACATCGAACCATTCATCAAAAATTGAAGCGCAAACATCGATCCTTGAGGATCCACAAAGCGGCTGGAGTAAATGTATATTGTTGTACATGAATAAATATAAGATCTATCTATCTATCTATCTATCTATCTATCTATCTATCTATCTATCTATCTATCTATCTATCTATCTATCTATCTATCTATCTA
>JANRMT010062803.1:1799006-1899836 GCA_026402145.1 Polypterus bichir lapradei | reverse complement strand
CTATCTATCTATCTATCTATCTATCTATCTATCTATCTATCTATCTAATCTAAATCCACCTCTGCATTTGGCTAAAACCTATAATAAAATCATTCTGACCCACCATGTTTCTTTCAAACCTTTCCACAAAGTAAATGATTAATGTTTAAAAATCAATGATAGATAGATAGACATAATTCACATACTCCAGCAGCAGCATACTGATAAAACCAATATTAATTAAAGAGCAATAAAAACGTAATGCAAGTTATAAAAATGCAAGGTGGAGAGTGTGAGGCAGGTATAAAAGTCTATAATCTTTTGTAGTGTTAACGTTTAACCCCCGTGTGGAATTGAAGAGTCACATAGTGTGGGGGAGGAACGATCTCCTCAGTCTGTCAGTGGAGCAGGACAGTGACAGCAGTCTGTCACTGAAGCTGCTCCTCTGTCTGGTGATGACACTGTTCAGTGGATGCAGTGTATTCTCCATGATTGACAGAAGCCTGCTCAGCGCCCATTGCTCTGCCACGGATGTCAAACTGTCCAGCTTCATTCCTACAATAGAGCCTGCCTTCCTCACCAGTTTGTCCAGGCGTGAGGCATCCTTCATCTTTATGCTGCCTCCCCAGCACACCACCGCGTAGAAGAGGGCACTCGCCACAACCGCCTGATAGAACATCTGCAACCAGATAAACCCGCAACCACAGGTCACTTTTCTATGGTTGCCGCTACCTAATTTTTTTTATTTCATGAATGTATCAGGCCAGAAGCTTTTGATCAAGACCAAGATCAAGGTCCTAGCCTCAGTAGTTTCCAAGTAATCACGTGACAGATGAACAGACCTTAGCATTTTTTATATATAGATAGATACACGGTAAGTAATATGTAAGTTCAATTTCTCTGACCTTGAATTATATTGAGAGGATATAATATTTTTTCAGATTTTTCAAATTGTCCTGTATAGCTTAGTAAAGTCACTTTTAGAAAATTTCTAGGCACACACCATCCCTGGAGGTCTCGGTATGCTGCAGTGATATTGCCATGCTAGATATCTGAATGCAGTAAATGAGCAGAAAATATAACATTAGTGTTTGAATTACATAAAGTTAATACATTATACCTTAGGTCTTGGAACAGACAGACTGAAGGTGTTCTTTTATATGCTATGAAACAACGGCATATGTTCATTTAGGCTGACATCCCTTTGCAGTTCTTCATGCATTGAATGGCTTATTAGTTATACAATTTGAAATTTAATAGCTGCCATTCATCTGTTGCTTTCTTATTCTTTGTCATTTTTACTGGCAACTGCATCACCATGTAAAAGAAATATTTTCAATGATACCATACAGTTTGTCACAGAACTTGAATAATTAAACATTCTGTACTCAAAGCTCTTACTTCAAAGACTTCTGATATATGCATATTCCATTGCTGCGGTCTTTGTTTTACCTTTGAATTTGCTGCAGTTACAAAATTTATTTTAACTGCTGCTCCAATTTCTGCAAAAATTAGCATCTTCCACCAAATCCTCTGGATGAATTCTACTTTGAATTAATTTTTATTCAAGATGCAGCATTTTAAATGAGAAAATAGAAAGAAGGCCATTGAGTTTTTATTTTTAGAAAAAGGCCATTAAAGAATTTTTATTTTGAAGAGCGGTGATGTGACATTACCAAGTCCTCTTGATTAATTTTACTTTGTATTCATTTTTGTTTTTCGTTTTCAAGATTCACCAGAAAACAACGGTTAGTGCTGCTGTCTCACAACACCATCGATCTGGCTTTGATTTCCAACCTGGTCATTGCCTCAGTTGACCCACAGAAAAGTGCCTAACAGTGACAGGAAAGATGATAAAAACTAGAACTCTTAATGCAGAAATGGATAACTAATGAACAAAATAAAAGTGTACATTATATACAGAAATTAAAATAATACAACTAGCAAAACACATGCTTCTACAGTCCTAAAATAAAATGCAAGTAAAACTCATTTTAAAGATGTGGAGCTGTTGATACTTGTTATGTTTTTAAACAGTTACTTCTTTCAGTTCCACTAGAAGTCATAATGTACTTATTACTCCTGGTGGCTCATCTAGAGCATATGAATCCCTTACCCTAACAGAGTGTGAGTGGGGACAACGCATTGTTTTGTTTTTAGCATGAAAAATACAGCTTGGCAATGATCACATGACTGATATATCTTTCCTAAGTAGTGGTCTTCAAAGAAATATCAATGTGACAATGTACTGGAAAAGCAATGCATTCTTCGACTGTGTGTAGATCTCTCAACTGCTGCTGTGCAATTTCCTATTGTTCTGATTCTTGCATTTTGTATCCTGGACTTTGTCTTGCATGCGTATAAGCCAGTGTGTTTGCTTGCATCAGGATTACGTCTTGCCTGCCAATGTGGTTCTGCATCTTACATTCTTATTGGTTCTTTTTCTTAGTCACTTAACACTAGAATTACCAAAACCTATGAAAAAACTTGTAATCCCAGCCCACCTTAAATCCATTTGCACCTCTCCGTCAGCGTCTTTTGTATTTTAAATGTGTCAAACAACACAAGCAGCCTTCTATCCCATCCCCTCACCAACACAGAAAGGGCAGAAAGTTCTCTCAGCTCAAGTCTGTTTACCTGCATGTGAGTTGCTGGGAGTTGTATTGGGTAAATAATATATTTTTACTTGGAATACATGCATTTCATGTGTGTTCCATGTCTACAACAATCTATGTAAACACATTGTTAAAACAGAAACAAAGTTTGAAGCCTGAAGTCCAAATATCAAATAAACACTTTCACAAAAGGTACAAGCATAACAAAACAAGTGTTCTTTTATCCAAGAATATAACTGCAGAAAAAGAACTTGCGTTAGGATGCGACATTGACATGCCCTTAATACAACTGCTTTGGTGGTTCATCTGTAAGAACTTCTGACTGGTAATCAAAAGGTTGTCGGTTTGATCCCAGACACCTCTGTTTTGAGAAATGAACTGCTCTTATTGTTACTATTATAGAATAAAAACATACATTTAATTTGAGTCTGTAACAGCCTTTGTAAATCAGTGGTACTTGTAGAGGTTAGCATATTTTTTTATTATTCAGTTTTATTCTCTCAGTCATGTTCACACTCGCCCCAATCTGATACTGCTGTTTTCAAAAAATGACATGTTATAACAGAGATGAACTCAGAAGATGAGAAACAGAACAGAAGCCCTCCATGCAAGAAATGTCCACTCACACATAAGAACAACGCAGCTGCAACAGGCGTAAAGGCAAAAGATGGCACCGTTTGGATGCAGCTAGAGGTCGGATGTCATCCTGCCAGTAAGTCTGCCCAACACCTGCTCTTCAATGAAACAGCACAGCTTACAGAGCTCGCCTACATATTGTGTAAAGTCCTGTTTGAGATTATGTTTTGTGATGGTCTTTTTATGAAAACCATGTATATGTTACTTATATAAAAGACAGATCAAATGTTATTTACCTTGATTTACTTACTTATCCTCCTACAGTGTAAAATCACAAGTAAGCGGCAGAGCTTCCTCTGTTTGATCGACACAGGCATGCTCACAAAGTGCAAAGACTTTGTGAGACTAAGGTCATAAAGCTTATGAAACCATTTCTAGACAAAAGCAGAACAGTTGTGTGGAGGTTCCACCTGCAGCTTTGTCTTCTTATTATTTCTCATTCTTTATCACTTAAGCACCTTGTGCAACTTGCTTGATATTAGTAGATGTTGTTGCTTCACTCCTTCCTGCCATTATGGTGGTAAGCGATTTGTTATGCGATCACTTTGCCATATATACATGAGCACAAGTCACTTTGCTGTCATTTATGCAAGTTTAATAAAGGTCAGTGTTCAATAATCAATCAATACAATACATTCAAATATGAGATGTTGTTTATATACACATATTATTTTTAGAAGGTAAAGAGCTTGAGTTACTGAGTTTTTGCATGGCACAACAAAAGGCTATATTTAAAGAACAGTAAACCATCAATCAGTTGTTTACAGATGTAAGAACTCCCACTTCATTATGAATTTTGAACACATACTTGACAATCTCTGATTGGTGCCATGCATTTCTCGCCATCTTTATCATTGCATTCTGTATGCTGCACTTGAAGCTCCATAGATGTCTCTGTTCTTCTTCTTCTTCTTTATCATCTGCCCATGATGGTGTTCTTAGTCATGTAATCAGCCTCTGTAATTTTCTTGATGCTCAGCAGATATCGCTGCTCATCTTTTCCTTTTTGCCAAGTCACTTAAGTTTTGCAATAACTTTGCCGTAAACGTGCACAAAGCCACAAGTCATTTTTCCTGAGGTTGCCATTACCACAAATATTTTGAATTTCCACAAAGTGTCAAGTTGTAACTTTTAAGTGAGACCAAGATCTGGCCCCAGTAGTTTTTGAGTACAATAGCAACTTATAAAGAAGAGAAGAGAGAAAGTCAAACAGTAGTTGAGATGTCATTGCAAATTTTTTATATGTAGGTACAGGCTAGTTTAATAATGATAAAACAATAATAAACTGAATGTATTTTCTGGCTCTTTAAGCACTCCAGCTTCTGCATTCTGGACTAACTGAAGTCTATTAAGTGATGCTGATGTGCAGCCACAGATCAAGGTGTTGCAGCAGTTCAATCTAGAAGTAATAAATAATACATGCATGGATACGTTTTCCAGCATCATGGAATGACAGTATACCTCTAAGCATTGCAATATGTCTTAAGTGAAAGAAGGCTACTCTAGAGCGACAAAGATCACATCATGTGGTTACACAACAATTGACAGCCTAATAAAGGCAACACCAGAAAAAAGGAAAAAAAAATCTCCAAATGGGCTGCTAGTGTGACGCAAAGAATAAGACACAATTAAAAAAAAGGTTTTGTTCCAGCCAGTTCCTTAATCAGTCA
The DNA here is from genome assembly GCA_026402145.1 of Polypterus bichir lapradei. NCBI lineage: Eukaryota > Metazoa > Chordata > Cladistia > Polypteriformes > Polypteridae > Polypterus > Polypterus bichir. Next base: position 1,894,936 of record JANRMT010062803.1, on the reverse strand, counting down.
GTCATTATTACTATTAATTGTTCTCATTGTTTAATTAGACGGCCCATTTTTCCTTCTTTTCTGCATCAAGAAAAGTGCAGTAGAATCAGATTTACACTTGTAGGAAATGAAGACATATTTGCATTTTCTGTCTTCATTTTTAAATGCTTGCTTTTTATTTAATTCACTGTTTCTGTCCAGTTTGCTTTCTTAATTGTATTTGAATACTGATAATTAATGTTGAGCAGAGCCAACACTGAGCAAATGTATATATATACAGTGGTAGCGCTGCTGCCTCGCAGTAGGGGGACCCAGGTTCACTTCCCAGGTCCTCCCTGCATGGAGTTTGCATGTTCTCCCCATGTCTGCATGGGTTTCCTCCGGGTGCTCTGATTTCCCACAGTCCAAAGACATGCAGATTAGGTGCATTGGCGATCCTAAATTGTCCCTAGTAGTGTGTTTTATATATATATATATATATATATATATATATATATATATATATATATAAAAGAAAAAGAATTCTTAACCAACTAACTCATAAAGATTCCTGCTTCATTCAGCAAACACAGCATATCATAACAAATTTGTAATTTTTTGATGATTGTAAAAAACAATGAAACTGGGACATAATGGCTTGCTTAATTAAAGCAGGAGATCTCTTAAGAGAAGATGTCCCACAGGAAAATGTTACTTCTCCAAGGCTGATCTTTGATGGCTCACAAAACGTAAAAGAGATTCTCATTTATGTTTCATTTAAAAATCAACTTTGTCACAGATGTTTCTCATAAAAAAGAACACATGCGGTACAACTGAGGTAAAATGAGTCAAAATTGAGAATTTGGTTTGAAAAGCAGGGTGTATTTTGTGAAATCTCTTTGAAGATTTCATGTTTTTATTTATTAGTGGCCTGATGCCTTTATCCAGGTTACTTACAACATTTGAGGTACAGTATGATTGGTTGCTTTCCTTTTGTTTTCCTAATTGTAATAGATGCAGGTACAGTGACTTGCTCATGATCACACAGTGGTGTCAGTAGTGGGATTTAAACCCACAACCTCAGGGTTTGAAACCCAAACTCCTAACCACTACGCAACACTGCCTTTCTTTTCTTCCAGAATAAATATGATCTAATTGGAGTGCAGCAATATACATTAAACCAACTAATATTATTATTCTGAAGCAGGGACTACAGTTTTGCAATCACAGCAAAGTATTTTTTTTTTATTACTGCCACCCATACATTTCACCTTATATTACAGAGCACACAATGCAAATACTTTCATATTAAAAACAGTGTCAAGATGCTACTTGGAAAATCTGAGCCCATTGTATGACTTTGCTAAAATCTCTACTGAAACTCAAACGGAGACCTTTGTGAGAACACCGGGGGATTTTTTTCTGAGGAGACAAATCTGAGAAGCATGAGACAAAAGACATTGTCTCTATTTTATTTCTTATTGATGTCTCTGATGTTGAGAAGAACCCAAAAAGAATCTTTACTAAAAGAGGGAAATGCCTACACATTGCACATTGTGCGGGTTATCCTCCTTACCTTCATTTTCTTGACTTTTTTCCATCATCAAATCAGTAGGTGCTATTGGTCAATGATTTTTAATTGTATATAATGCTTTTCAAAGTACATACACTCACTCTCTAGACAACTCAAAAAACATTCACGTGGTTGAGAAAAATTCCTTTAAAATGCACTTATAGTAGTATACACTTTTAACATCTTGTCAAGCTTGGGTCACAAAGTTGCACAGGAGAGTAGAGCAGGTTATCCAAGGAGTAGAAACTTTATTGCTGTTCTGGCAAATGCAAACACAAGTCTCTTTCAGAGGCAATCCAGCCTCACAAGGAACAGCTGTCAAACTTGACGCATCAGCCCCGACTCATCAAAGGGGTACAGCGGCACAGAAGCAGTGGCCAGAGCAGAGGAAGTCTTGGGGAAGAGTGACAGGAGAAAGAGACGTCAGGATGGACGCAGCTCGGTCTTTTAAATGTTCAAAGCCCCGCCTACAGCTGATCCTGCTACGAGGAGCTGTAAGAGTGTGTTTGTTTCCCATTGAAAAATTGTTTAACAGGGGGTTTCTGAAGGGCTGCCACGTTATCATGCAGCAGTGGTCAAAATATAGATTTCCATGGCAGTGTGCAAATGTAAAATGAGTTTGCTGAGCTTGCTGGAATGACCAAGAAATGGCCATTTGATCTGAAATGCCTGGTATTTGTATTGTATTGTAACCAGTAGTTCTTTCTGCCATCTCACATCTGAATGAAAACAGCATTACCTGCCTCAGTCACATGTTCAAAGTCCAGTGTCAGAAAATGACTTACAAGGACATGTTGTTTTCACAATATGTGGTGAGTGAATTTCTAGAGAATGAGGAAATCCCTCCGGCTGAGATTCGCACACAACTTCAATGTACCTATAGAGACATTCATGTGGGCATTATTAGCATCAGACAATGGCCAAAGCACTTTAACGAGGGAAACACAGATATTGCTAATCAGCCCCATAGTGGTTGTCAATGAACTGCAGAGTTCTAAGAGCAAAAAAAAAAAAGAGATCTTATCAGAAGAATCATCGCATGACAATCAGAGAAATGGCAGCAGGGATTCAACTATGGCACCATGTGGTCATAAGAAATTCAATCACTGCTCATTGAAGTGACACGTTATTGTCAGCCATTTTCTTCCACTTAACTATACAGTGAGTAAGTGACTGATTCAGGTGACATTGTGTTTTTATTTGGGTATGATATTGATGATGTTTATCTACTATTTACAATATTACATAGCATTTCTCACTAACCCTAATAAGCTCATTATTTGTAAAATATCCTTCATATCAGTAATATCTTGTGATGGAAGTAAGAAGACATTATGTTTGTTTCTGAGTAAAGAGTGCAGTCCAGAATTTATTGATATGCATTATGGAAGACCAGCCCTGGCACAGACAGGCAGACACCAATCGTTCAAACACCACCACACGTTTATTTATAATATATTTACAATATCAGTCCCGCACACAACCCAGTGCCCCTGCACCACACACCCTCAGTCCAGGCCTCTCTACATCCTGTCCTTTCTTCGCCGCATCCACTCCTCTCCTCCGAGCTTTGTCCTCTTCCACCCGACTCCTGCTGATGACTGGACGGAGGCGGCCCCTTTTATTCCCACCCGGACATGCTCCAGGTGCCTCCTGATGAGCTTCCTGTGGCACTTCCTGGTGTGGCAGAAGTGCCGCATGAGCACCCGGAAACACTCCCGGTGTCATAAGTAATACTTCCGCCAGCACCTCCGGGTGTGGCAGAAGTGCTGACGTCCAGGGCTTCAGAGTCTTCAGGGCACCGCGGGCCCCTATAGGGTTGAGCTTCCATGCTCAATTCCCTTGGCCCCCACACAAAGCAGGGCGGCTGCCCTCTCGTGGTCCGGGGGAGGCATAGTCCCTCTCCCGGTCCTTCTCGGCGTCCCGGCTGGGCACAGCCCCCAGCCACCTGCTACAGCATTTAGCCCTTCCCACGTATAAGTAGTAAAGAATAAATGGTTAATAAAGATTCCTTTGGAGCCTCATACAGAATGATATGCACAGCTTGTATGCAGTTCTCCCCATGTGCCCATTTTTTCTGAAATGAATCAGAGTAAATGACAGGAGAAGGCAGAGGTCCTTAATAAGAGCCGTCTTGCAGACTGTTATTTTCAAAACCATTTGAGAATGACCAAGCAGTATGACAGCAGGCTTTACAATGTGAAGGAGCGTACTTCTGATTGCTCATCCTTAAAAGATCAGCTCCCACCCCATTGTCACACTTGGCCACTACTGATATTTTTCATGCAATCAGGCCAAATGGAGCAGCCATTCATAAGAGAATGCCATCCTACAGCACTTAGGCTATCAGGTACTTTCTTACAATTTTGCAGCTTTAGAAAGAATAATAAAAGAAGGAAAAAAAAGAGCTGAATATTAGGAGTGTGTCTTTGGTCATACCAACAATTCTCTGATAACAGTTTTGCCCTGTATGAAGCAATTGTAGTGCTTTTCCTTTAAATAACCACTTTTTTAATACAGCGGCATGGCAGTGGTCATTGCTGTGACATCCCTGCTCCAGTGGTCCCGTGTCTAACTCCTGTTGCAGTCACGCACTTTGTTGAGTTTGTATGTTTGCTCCATGTCAATAATTATTCTCCCCTGGAACTCCAGTTTTCTTCCTTTGTCCCAAGTGGGTATGTACCAGAATATGCTTGAATAGTGTAGTGCTGGTCAGTCCTGCTGCCTTACAGCTCCAGAGCTGTGGATTCAGAAATGTGTGAGGTCTCTGGCTGTGTGGAGAAAAAAGTGAAAACACAGACAAGTGAAAAAGTAGTAGAGTGGATGGCACCTTAGATACATTTAGATGTAAAAAGTAATGATCACACCATTTAATCTAAAGGGTGGTGATGGGTGAGACCAAGGATCGTCATGGTACTAAAAGACCACATCTGAATCATTAATGAATATAACATCAGAAAAATAAGCATAATAATGCAATTGTGAGTTTATTTGGCAGTTAATTATTTGATAGATTTTGTTGAGCCAGTGTGTGTTACTTGACTAGATAAAATTACCAAAGTGACAAGATTACAGTAAACTGAATAAATTACTGAAAAATTTTGTCTTTGGGGCTACAAAAATAGTCTAATAAAAGTATGCAGAAGAAACACAGAATTTGCATTCTCTTTGAAAGAAATGCAAGCCATTTATTGTCAAGAGATGCCCAGACCTTTGCAATGCTGAGAAAGATGGCAAGAAACATTTGCTAGGCCAAGAATAGTTGGTTGAATTAAGTTAGAGAATCAGAGATATGGGGCAGCTTCTACTTACTACTTACTTCTACTTACCTACTGTTCCAGCTATCGCATTCATCTGCCAGGACTCAGCCCCTCGAGTGACCCTCTAAACATTTTTAGATGAGCTAGCTTTTAAACTTTTACTCTGCTCTTCCCCCTCTCCACAGGATCTACTTGATGTTTATTGACATAAACAAAAGGAAGGAAATAGGAGTAAATGATTAAAAGAATACATACATAGTGAAATAATACTTGAAACATGAAAAATATGCAACAAATAGCCCACCCTCTGACCCAAAATATTTACAATACAACAAAAGGCCTAAAAAAATGTCACCAAGTTCTAAATGTCTGTTCAGGTTAAAGTTGAAAAGATGTATGTATAAAAAATGGAAAAACTGAGGTAAACGATAAGGGAAGATTTAGTATGTACAATCTCTTGACAGGAATTATGAGCAAAGCTCATGTCCTGTAGCTGCTTCTGAAGGGCCTTCTCGGCAAAACACCGTCATAGGTTTCATTGTCATTTTAATATCATTAATGTTTTATTTTAAACAACTAAATATCTAAACTGTACAGTACATCTTCATCCATCCATCCTCTTCCACTTATCTGAGATCGGGTCGCGGGGGCAGCAGCTTGAGCAGACATGCCCAGACTTCCCTCTTTCCGGCCACTTGTAGCTCTTCCGGGGGAATCCCGAGGCGTTCCCAGGCCAGCTGAGAGACATTGTCCCTCCAGCGTGTCCTGGGTCTTCCCTGGGGCCTCCTCCCGGTTAGACGTGCTCAGAACAGCTCACCAGGGAGGCGTCCAGGAGGCATCCTGATCAGATGCCCGAGCCACCTCATCTGACTCGTCTCGGTGCGGAGGAGCAGCGGCTCTACTCTGAGCACCTCCCAGATGACTGAGCTTCTCATCTTATCTTTAAGGGAAAGCCACAGTACATCTTATAGATATTAAATCAATTTTACACACACAGTGACTTGGAACAGGTATCACCAAATGTATCCACGTCAGTCATGTTGTGATATTTCACAGCTCTACTGTTTTATTGTGTTATCAAATCACACGTGACATGCATTTAATATGAAGGTTACCAACAAACCTCTTAGGTTCTTTTATAAATAGGTGATGAGAAAAAAAATGTCAAACAATAATGTAACTATTATTTGTAACAAATATTAGTCTCCCTGTCTGTGCTGCACCTTGTATGTTTCACATATTAATCAGATTACTAGGACAGCATTTTTTCACTTAAGAAATATAGCAAAAGTTAGATCTCTTATAACTTTGCAAGATGCTGAGAAATTCGTTCATGCTTTTCGTTTCAGTCAGCTAGATTACTGTAACACACTCCTCTCAGGACTACAAAGAAAAGACATCAATCGATTGCAACTCATGCAGAATGCAGCTGCTAGAATCTTAACTAGGAAAAGAAAATCCGAGCACATTTCTCCAGTTCTGATGTCACTACATTGGTTACCTGTGTCATTTAGCATTGACTTTAAAATACTGCTTATGGTTTACAAATCCTTAAGTAATCTCACTCCATCCTGTATTTCGGAATTTTCTTTCACCTTACACTTCAAATTGTAACCTTAGATCTTCAAATGAGTGTCTGCTTAGAATTCCAAGAGCTAAACTTAAAAGAATGGTGAGGAGCCCTTCTGGTGTTATGAACCTAAAATCTAGAATGGCTGGCCAATAGAAATTTGCCAGGCTAATACAGTGGAGCATTTTAAAAAACTGCTAAAACACATTATTTTAACATGGCTTTCTCATAGCTTCATTTTAGTTTAATCCTGATGCTCTGTATATTTAATTATCATTATCATTCATGGTGGTCTGTAATCCGTACTAACTCTTACTTTCTTTTTCCGGTTTTCTGTGGTGGAGATCTGTGCCACCACCACCTGATCAAAGCACCGTGATGTCCCTACATTGATGGATTAAAGGCCAGACTTCCACGTACCTATCATCATCAAATTCTTCCATGAGAACCCTGAATACAATGAGGACTGATTGAAGTCACTTATGAAAGGTAGAGTGCCTAGAGGGGGCTAGATTTTATGTTTTTTTCTCTAGCCATCTGCAGTTTTATTTTGTTTTTTTCTGTCCTCCCTTGCCATCAAACCTTATTTTTATTCTATGTTAATTAGTATCGCCTAATTTAATTTTCTTATATATTTTGTCTTTTTTTTCTACTTTTTTATCCTGTAAAGCACTTTTGAGCTACATCATTTGTATGAAAATGTGCTATATAAATAAATGTTGTTGTTGTTGTTTCACCCATTGGACCTCTATGGCAGATTAAGAACACATATTGTTCATCACCAAACTGTTCTTAGATGGTTGGGAGAAGTTGCTCTCGGAGGATGTTTTGATCCCATTCTTTTTTCATGGCTGTGTTCTGAGGCACAATTGTGAGTGAACCCACTTCCATGGCTGAGAAGCAACCCCACACATGAAGAGTCTCAGGATGCTTTACTGTTGGCATGACACAAGACTGATGGTAGCGCTCACCATTTCTTCTCTGGACAATCTTTTTTCCAGATGCCCCAAACAATCGGAAAGGGGATTCATCAAAGAAAATGACTTTACCCCAGCAGTCCTTGTGCCTTTTGCAGAATATCAATCTGTCCCTGATGTTTCTCTTGGAGAGAAGTTGCTTCTTTTCTGCCTTTCCTGGCACCAGACCATCCTCCAAATGTCTTCACATCACTAAGTGTGCAGATGGGTACTGCCTGCTAGGAGCTTGATGGACTTTCTTGGGTGGCCTGAAACTCTCTTCACAAGAACAGTGGAAATGTTGTTTTTGGGGATTAAGTTAATTTTTAGCACAAAGAGGGACTTTGCAATTAATTGCAATTCATCTGATCACTCTTCATAACATTCCGGAGTATATGCAAATTGCCATCATAAAAACTCTAGCAGCAGACTTTGTGAAAATTAATATTTGTGTCATTCTCAAAACTTTTGGCCATGACTGTAGACAGATAGATACATTTTACTTGTCTCCAAGGGGAAATTAAAACTTTACAGAAGCTGAAGGAAAAAAAAGAAGTATATATGACAAAAATGTATAAAATAATAGTCATTTTTATGCAACCAACAACCCCCACAAACAGAGACAAGAACTTCTGGGATGAATAAGAGAGCTACTGCTGTTGATCACAGGCTTGTAGGTGGGAGTAAGACGTAGTCAGACCTGCTCAGTTGTACTGCAGGTTTACATTTAAAGGCCTTTATATTGTTTATACATTTAAAGACTTGACATGGCTGACCATTGTACACATATAGTATGTACGTACATACTGTAGTTCTCTAGGCCACTAAGTATAGGAGCACCATACCCCTTCAGGGACTTTGGGTTCAACTAGTACAGAATTTAAATGAAAACAGATACTATTCATCCTAAAAGAACTCATCGACTTTCCTGTGGATAGATCACGGTTTTTGTTTTATTTCTATAATTTATACTAATGATCCTACTATTTAGTTAAGCTCAATCTGGTTGAGTTTTGATGACATCACTGTTATAATTATGCTCACACTCTTCGTAGATTACTGATTTGCTTTTGCTTAGCATGTGCACCGGTGTGTGTGCACAAACAGATGACATCTTAAGCAGCTATTGTGAGTAGGTCACACAAACATTATAAAACAGCAACAGTATTTATTTCTATAGCACATTTTTATACAAATGGTGTAGCTCAAAGGGTTTTACAAGATGAAGAAAAAAAAGTTTATAAAAAAACAAAATAGGATTAGGCAATACTAAGTAACAAAGAATAAAGTAAGGTCCGATGGCCAGGAGGACACAAAAAACAAACAAACAAAAAAAAAACAAACTCCAGATGAACCAGATAAAAAAAAAAAAAAACAAAATCTGCAGGGTTTCCAAGGTCACGAGACCATCCATCCCTCACTGAACATTCTACTGATGATGGTCATGTGGACATCTGGGGTACAGTCTTACAACGTAGGGCCTGCAACGTGCTTTGATCAGGTGGTGGTGGTGGTGCAGATCGCAGAACAGCAGAGAAAAGTAAAGATTATTATGGATTGTGGAGCCATGAGGAAAATGATAATTCAGTGCATGTATAGTTTATCAGAGGTATACTAAAATGTAGCTATGAGAAAGTCATGTTAAAAGAATGGGTTTTTTTCCAGTTTTTTAAAATGCTTCACTGTATTAGGCTGTCAAATTTCTACCAGTAAGCTGTTCCAGATTTTAGGTGCATAACAGCATAAGGCTGCCTCACCACTTCTTTTAAGTTTAGCTCTTGGAATTTTAAGCAGACCCTTATTTGAAGATCTAAGGTTTAGATTTGGAGTGTAAGGTGACAGGCATTCCAAAAGATAGGACAGAGCAAGATTATTTAAGGCTTTGTAAAACATAAGCATATTTTAAAGTCAATTCTGAATGGCACAGGTAACCAATGTAATGACATCAAAATTGGAGGGATGTGCTTGGATTTTCTTTTCCTAGTTAAGATTCTGGTATCTGCATTCTGCACTAGTTACAACCGATTGATGTCTTTCTTGGATAGGCCTGAAAGGAATGTGTTACAGTAATCTAGTTGACTAAAAACAAAAACTCATTTTTCAGCATCTTGCAAAGTTATAAGGTATATAACTTTTGCTATATTCCTTAGGTGAAAAATGCTGTCCTGTTAAACTGATTAATATGCAATTTGAAATTTTGAATCTTTAAATTTAAGTCAGAGTCAAAAAGGGTGAAAGACCTTTAAAAGGACCCTCAAACCAGGCAAGGACTTTACTAGTGAGTTTAGGAATAAGCCTCAACTCAGGCAAACTGACTCCAGCCTCCAAAAATGGGGTTCAGCCTTCACAGGTCCAAAATGGTTAACTGCCTCACAAAGTTCACAAAATATGCTTTAGATGTTGAAAAATTCAATTTAAGGAAGAGGAAACTGTCAAATCTCTGTCTTGAGAGACAAGGCCAATTCTAAATTGAAATGTCAATTCTAGGCAAATTAGTACAATCAAAATCCAGGAGACAAAGCAAAAACCCAATAAACTATAAGAAGCCGAACATATATGCATTAATTCTTTCATTTTCCAAACTAGTATTTATAAATTGGTACTACTACTCCCTATAGCTATTCATAGTATATGTCTCAGTATGCAGGATATTTCTAATTTCATGCTTAAGTACAAAGAACAATTGAAGGTCTTATTTTTGTTCTTGTCTGGTCTCTCTTATATTATTATACATGCACTTTTCGCCTTCTCCTTCTCCTGTTTCCGGTCTCCCATATATATGATCCACTGCCTTTCTCTTTGCTATCTTCCATACTCTCTTTGTTGTCCTGTTTGGTTCTTTGTACTGTTCTTCAGTTCTTCTTTACAAGCTTTATTCAGTATAACTTTACAGTTCACTTCTAACTTTCTGTTAGTTCTTCTATGTCTTTGGAATCCTTGTCTACCATGTATCAAGTTCTGCTCTCCTTTCCTGAAGCAGATGCTCATGAAAGCCAGTACAGTGAGGAGTATAGCATAGAGTTTAGAGAGGAAAATATCAGATAAGGCAAAAGAAGACCCAAGGAGTTTCAGTATTTTAGTAGTAAAAGAACAGTCAAAGAGGAGGTGAAGTGCACCAGGAATAGTAAAGGGGAATTGAAAATACAGACAGTGAAACTGAACATGCTTTACTAAACGTGCATTTTTCTGAGGTCTTCACATGTGAATAAGTCAAAAAAAAACCCAGCGGTAAAAGGGACTACTAAGAAGGTACTGAGCGACTTGGAATTTGTAGAGGGAGAAGTGCTGCTCAGATTAGATAGGCTGAAATCAAACAAATCATTGGACTGGATAATATTTACACTCCGGTTCTTAAGGAGGTTAGCGAGTACATATATAAACGCTTGACGCATTAGTCAAGAAGTCACTGTGTACTGGAGAAATTGCAAAGGACTGTAAAATACAAGTATTATCTTGTTGTATGAAATGTTTGCTGAACAGTCAGCATGTGTTCAGGAGAGGGAGGACATGTTTTACTAACATGCTGGAATTCTATGAGGAGGAAACATAAGGAAATAATCAAATTGGAGAGTATGATATTATTTATCTGGACTTTCAGAAAGCATTTGATAAGGTGCCACATGAGAGGTTGGGCATCAAACTAAAAGAAGTGGAGATTCAGGGTGATGTTTGTAGGTGGGTGCAAAATTGGCTTCAACATAGGAAGTAGAGGGTTATGGTGCAAGGAGTGGTGTTCCACAGAGGTCAGTGCTAGGGATGCTGCTATTTTTAATATATAAAAATGGTTTGGATATGAATATAAGTAACAAGCTGGTTACATTGGCAGATGATACCAAGCTAGGCGGATTAGCAGATAATTTGGAATCCTTTATATCATTACAGAAGTACTTGGACAGCATACAGGTTTGGGCAGATTTGTGGCAGATGAAATTTAATGTCAGTAAATGTAAAGTATTACACATAGGAAGTAAAAATGTTAGGTTTAAATACACAATGGGCGGTTGGAGAGTACACCTTATGAGTAGGATTTAGGAGTCATAGTGAACTCTATGCTATTAACTTCCAAACAGTGTTCAGAAGCCATTAAGAAGATAACAGAATATTACATTATATAGGGCCCTGGAGTGTAGACTAAAAGTCCAAGTAGGTTATGCTCAAGTTCAAGTTTTCACCACCTTGTCTCTCTGTTCTCTTCTAATTATAACTCTTATGCCACTTCTCCAATACTATGATACCCAATAGTTCAGATGAAAACCATTCCCTACACCATATACCTTTTGTATTACTCCATTATAAAAAGGGGTCAAAAACAGGTAATCAGATCAGAACAAATACATAATTAAAACTGTTTATCAAATAAACAAGCCAGGAAGTCAGTAAACTAATTCAGGTTTCAGGAGATAAATGATTAGTCTTTTAAAAGCCAAATCTCAGTCTTGGATGCTAATAGCTTCATATTGCTGGATTTTATACAGTCATCACGAGCCATGGCTTCCAGGAAGCATGTTTCTAGCATCTTGACAATAGGACCACAAAATGGCGATACCCTGAAAAATCCAAGATGGTATAACCGGAAAATGTAAATATAATAATAAAATTCAATACAAAGCCTCATGTCAAAAGAGACACCATTACCAATAAAATAATTATGGTAAGTATGAAAGAAATATAAGGAGTCTAGGTACAATTTCTAAGGTATGTGATGAATGGCCGGCAGCTCAACCCGGCCAGGACGCCCAGAGAATGAAAGGATGGGGGAAGGTAGCTACTTTGGGACACTGCCTCCCCCAGGATGCTAGATGGCAGTTTCCCTGCAGCATAGCGGTGCCCCAGATTCCCAAAGGGCACCATGGGATCTGGAATTTGGCTTCACAGCCCTGCTGGGTACAGTGGGTGCCGCCAGAAGAGGCTGCAGGAAGGGCGGGGAATTTTTACTTTCTGTATAGCCCAGAAATACTCCCAAGTCACGGGGATGGAAACCCCAAAGTATTTCCATGCTGAAGAAGGCTGAAGCCCTCCATCTGACCCGGAAATGCTGGTAAGTCACATGAGAGGAAGAATGGAAGAACTTCCAGGTCAAGGACTATATAAAGGACTGTTGTGAACCCAGCCTGTGAGCTGGAGTTGGGAGGTAGAAGACAGAGCTTACTGGGAGGTGTGGAGGAGAGAACTGTGTTTGATGATTGTGCTTATCATTGTGATCTTTTCATCATTTGTCTCACAGTGCCAAGAAATCACCCCTTGAGGATAACAGAGCCAGAGAAGCCCTGTCCCTTCTGTTCCAGCTGATATAAAAGGGAGATGCCCACATAAAGGGGTGTCTCATTTGGACCTGAGATCCTGACTGTTAGGAATGACTCCAGACCAGTTATTCTTATCTATCGTTGGGAGGCAATAAAAGGGTATTGCCTGTTTTTATTTGCTAAGTGCCATTGTGCACCTGTAAAGTTCTTTTTGATTTAAAATAATTTCCTAGTATCTTCCCTATTTTCCATTCCCTAATATCCACAAATCGTTCCATCTCCCTTTTGCAGCTGTAGATCCACACTTGTCAATATCTCTTTTAACTGTCCTTTCTAAGTCGTTTTCCAAACTCTTTTGCACATCAGTGGTCACATTTCTCTTTCCCAGAACACACCTGACCTCCCATATCCTCTTCTTTGCCAGGCTAATGATAAGCCATACCAAAGAGGCTTTAACTTCTGCCATTCATAACTAGACCCTCAATTTCAAAATTATAACAAAACAATGGAATCTTCTTTCTTTTTGCAATAATCCTTCTACATTTGCCCACAGTCCTTGAGCCTAGCCGCACTAGTTGTCTAATTGTCTCCACATGGGCACAGTCTGGTCTTGGACACTACCATGTCTGAGACAAACCTTGTCTAAACATCCTCTCCCTCACAGATAATCTCCATTTCAAGTAATTTGAAGTATTTTTCCAGCCCTTTTGGATGTACCACTGTCCATACTTACACTTTTATTGTCAAACTCTGCCCCTTCTTCATTGTACGTCTGACAGCCTTTATTTTGTTTGATATTAAAGGGGGTTTCCCACAGTTGGCACCTCAACTATTTTGGGACTCACTCTGGCTTCCCACTCACCCCCTTCACATGTCACTTTATAACTTGTTTCTTAACCTACAGTTATGTCACTTTTCTTTTTTTCACTCATGTCTGTAATGGAATGACAGGGCATCACCGAGGGGATTTCTTACTGTTTTCTAACATTCCTATACTTTTTAGGCAGAATTTACATTTTGTTGCCAGGTTGCATGAAATGTCTGATATCAACCACAGTTTTCAGCAATAGCTCTAACCTTGGCATACATTACAAGTTAATAGTCTTTCCTGAAGTTATTGACCAAGAAACTTTCAAAGTTAATTTTATGTAGTGTGCTCAATAGTTAAAAATGAAGAAATTATTAATTTTCATTTAATCATAAAATAAACACAACAGAGACTATTGCAATAAGAGTCTCCTCCAGCAGATATTTAGGACAGTTTTTATGTGGCCATTTTGATGACCTTTGGATGTTTCATAATTAATGCACACAATAAACACTGCATTTGTAACTCTCTGCTAATAAATTATTTATTGTTTCAAAATATGATTTATCACCTAATCGTTATATTTATTCTAGACATTTGTGTTTTGAGAGATGCTCCCTTGTGTGTATAAAAATCAAAAGGAAGCAAGAGTCTTTGGCAACACAAAGTTTGTAATGGCTCAGTGAGAAAGAGTGTACAGTAATAATGCTGCTTTGTGAGTGCCCACCATCAGGCTGCCAGATGGGAAAGCAGTATACTTTTGCTCATTAGGGAAAATGAATGCCATGGCCATCTTAAAGTGACTGCATTTGGAGCCAAGTACCATGCTGAAAACCTGGTGCCCTTTATTGATGTGGGACATGCAGTACTGTGCCAGCCTGCAAGAAACAACAGCTGGGTATGGCATGGACAGCCAATGTAAAGGAGGCAGAGACTAATGTCTACAATTAGTGTTCAATTAAAACTTATTCTGACCAAGGCTCTTGATGGAGACTAAACTTTCATGTGCAAGAGTTAAATGTGGGCTTTGTTAGACATTAAGCTCAAATATTATTATAGATAATCTAACAGAAGTCATTGATTCTTGACAGGCTCTTACATGATGTCTGCCATGACAGTTTTTCATTCTACTAATCTCTTTTTTCTTACAAATCAACAGGTAAATCATTTTAATTTAAGAAGCGCATGTTTGCTTTCAAACTTATGGAGGTATAAACTTTCCATCTGTCCCTAACTGATCTGACCCACTTCCCACTTTCACATGTTACAATACATAACTACTTTCCCACATAATGCTATTTTTGAGCAGCACTAATTCATTTACGGCCCACTCTGTATTACCACTTGTGTTGTTATAAAACATGACAAAAGGTCCACTAATGCATTTGGTCTTCCTTAAATGTAACAATTATTGCATCTTACCTTGTCAGTGATAATCTGATGGAGAATTCATGCAGCATTTGAACAAAAATGCAAGAAATAAACACCTGTTTGGAAGTAGGCTTCTTTCAAGACAGTACAGTATTTTGTTTTACACTTTTTTAAAAATCATTTCATATTTCTTAAATTCCTCAGGAAATTGTGTTTCTGTTCTCCAGTATCTAACTACAGAGGTATCTTTGCAGACTTAGCACATTTTCAGTGTATTTTCCAAGCTGTGTGTTTGAGGGTACTAGAGCTGGACTGGAATCTCGTCAAGGTTTGTTCCTGGCTTGTGGCATATATTGTCAAATTAAGTCTGGCTTTGTCCACTTGAGTTGGATTAAGTAGGTATCGAAAGCAGATGGATGGCTGGGTGGCATCATGCAAAGTCTTTTTCTTGTACCATAAGTTGCCTGATGCGATGTTCACATCCATTTTCCCAAATACATGCACATTAGGTTATTTGGCGACTATAAATTGACATTTTATGAGTGACCGTGTGTATAGGTTTGTGTGAATATGTCCTGTGCTGAACTGGTGGTCTTTCCACTTCTAGCTCCTTTCTGTGTGATCTGATACCCAGCTTTCAAGGGGTCACTGGGACAGAAATAGTGTAGGACTGAGATATGATTGGAGAAGACCCTGACTGGGTCATTACTTGGAAAGAGGATCCTGCTTTGGAAAATGGAGCGTTCTTCCCAGTTTTCATGTGGATAAACAGCCACCAGGGTGGAATTGGGTTACATGTTTAAATGATGCCCAAGAATGATTTACAATGTGAGCAGCACAGTGAAAGACAGCTTATTGGTCACTGCTAAGAGGCCAAGAGAACACCGCGGGGCATTAGTGTGAAGAATAGTGTTCCATGTGGAACAGTCACAACTCTGCAAGCCATATTGGAGCAACTAGGTATGTTGGCCCCAGTGTTTCAGGGACATCCAGGGCTGCTTGCAAAACTGTTTATTGCCAGAGGCTTATTGGGTTTTGGGTGAAGGCTTGATTAACCTGGAGGTAGTGATTTTTGTAATCACTTATTGATTGAATCATGATTTGCTTTTGGAAAGTGATCTAGGATAAAAGATTCTGGTAAATACTAGTATAGTACTACTACTACTACTAATAATAATAATAATAATAGTGTGTCCAGAATGGAAAATGAAATACAACAGAGTGCAAAACAGTTTGAGAAGGGAGTGGAAAAGTGTTTGGTGTGTGTGACGCTGTATGTCAGACAGCTAGCGCCTGTGGGAGTCACCACACCTTATGTTTATGTTTTTGATGTCTGTTTCTTTTCTGTTTATTTGTTTCTTTGCCTTCTCCTTTGTGCACTATGTAGTTTTATCAACCAACGTTTTTGAAATGGCTTTGAGTTTTTATGTTATTTTTTCTGAGGTAAAGTGGCAAATAGAGATGCACCTTACATCCAGTGTTGCCACATATATAGAGTTGTCCCAAGATGCAAATTCTGATATCACGCATTGAATGTCTGACGGTCATGAAGTAGCAAACAGAAGTCATTGTAATTAATAACAACATGGCTACAGTAAAGTTTGAATTCCAAAAATGGTTGTAGATCGAAATAAAAAAAAAAAACATAATATTAATCACAAAATAACAACAGAAATTCTATAAGTAGAAATAAAAATTACAACAGTTATGTTATTAGAAATAAGCATGGCTTTCTACACTATAGACCAGCGATTTTCAACTTTTTTTGACTTGTGGGCCGGCAGAAGACTCGTGGGGCAGGGAGGTGAACAATGTAATATTTTTTTTTACTCTGTATCATAATTTGTCTACCTAGTGCCTAAAGTGGAAATGCACAAGTTCCAGTAGTCTCTTTTTAAGTCTGATTTCTCAGTAGAGCGGAGACTTTACCATCCAGATTTACTATCATTAGATCAGAGAGCACGATACCCTCTGTGAGTTTTGAGTGTCCAGACAGAATATGGTGTCATTTTTCAGTTGAAATTTTATCAGTAAAGTATTCACATTACACCTGACATAGGATGTTTTTGAGTTTTGCGGGCTGGCAAAAATATTCTTAGGACTGGTACTGCTTTGCATACTGGTGGTTTATACACCACTTTAGGCCACATTGCATAGACATTAAATTTCTGTTGTCTCTCAAGCACTGTGCTGGGATGGTTCAGAAAATGTTTAACATATTAATTTCTATATCCACAGAAATATGACCTAGTACTTCATCTTTAAACTATGAAGTTATATATATTGTCCCTAAAAGCTGTTTATTTGGACAACTACTGTTTTCAGTTTACCTGATGCCCCTAGGAGATATTGCCAAAAAACTTTTACTGTTATTGTGCCCTTAATTCATCATTTACATGAGTTAAAATGAATTACTAATCTTTAAATATGCAAAAATAGGAATATTAATAATTGCTGGAAACAAAAAGAGACAGCTTTCTTGTCACTTTTTAAACATTGGCTTTACTAAATCAGCACACATCTTATGCATTATCTTTGATATGCTTTAAAATACATGTTACAACTGTAGGAGGCACACAGGATGGACGGGCATCCCAGCAGGAAGTCGGGAAAGGCCCCAAACAAACAGAAAGGCATCCCAAAAGGATGTGTACCTAATACCTTCCCTGGCTGGGAGAAACGAAGACATGGAAGGGCTCTTGCAGAGGGATATTTAATTCCCCCAGGCTGGCATATTGGCACCCATTTGGGAACAAGCAGGGAGTGCCGAGAATTGTAGTCCAGCAGCACAGCCCTGCTGGGGCCTGTTGGTGCCACAAGGGGGTGTGCAGGGAGATGTGCTCCCCAATTCTTGGGACTTATGTATGACCCGGAAGTTCTTCCATCGGGCAATGGCCCTGGCACTGAAAGTACTCCTGGGTTCTCAATAAAAGGGACCACACTCCCTTCTTCAGACAAGTCGGAGCTGGGAGACAAGGAAGGCAACACTCAACTGGAGGAGGGCAGTGCAGTGGTGAGAATAAAGGAATTGTAAGAAGGATTGATTTCTGGAGATAAGAAAACCAGTGTTTGTGCTACTTTGGAGGTATTTTGTAATAAACCTTCCATTATTTGAACCAGCAAAAATATTGGAAAATGATGACAATTTCAATGTATTCAAATGTGTTTCAATCTCAAGATGCTAAGAGTTCCAAGGAGAAATAAAACCATCAACAAAAATAGCTTCAGGACCCACATAACTGTCCTGGGTCCGCTTCTTTTCTCAATCTATATGCTTCCGTTAGGTCAGATTATCTCAAGTTACAACGTGAGCTACCACAGCTATGCTGATGACACACAGCTGTACTTATCAGTAGCACCTGATGACACCGGCTCTCTCGAATCAATAACACAATGTCTTACTGGTATTTCTGAATGGATGAATAGTAATTTTCTCAAGTTAAATAAAGAGAAAACTGAAATTGTATTGATTGGCAAAAACGGATTAAGTGAGGTTATCAAAAATAATCTTGACGCATTAGGATTAGAAGTTAAGACCGAAGTAAAAAACTTAGGGGTAACCGTTGACTGTAACCTGAATTTTAAATCACATATTCTTCAGACCACTAGGACAGCATTTTTTCACTTAAGAAATATAGCAAAAGTTAGACCTCTTATATCATTGAAAGATGCTGAGAAATTAATTCACGCTTTTGTTTTTAGTCGATTAGATTACTGTAACGCACTCCTCTCAGGACTACCCAAAAAAGACATAAATCATTTGCAACGAGTGCAAAATGCAGCTGCTAGAATCCTAACTAGGAAAAGAAAATCCGAACACATCTCTCCAGTCTTAATGTCACTACACTGGTTACCTGTGTCTTTCAGAATTGACTTTAAAATTCTGCTTATAGTTTACAAAGCCTTAAATAATCTCGCTCCATCTTATATATCGGAATGTCTGACACCCTATATTCCAAATCGTAATCTTAGATCATCAAATGAGTGTCTCCTTACAATTCCAAAAGCTAAACTTAAAAGAAGTGGTGAGGCGGCCTTCTGCTGCTATGCACCTAAAATCTGGAATAGCCTGCCAATAGGAATTCGCCAGGCTAATACAGTGGAGCACTTTAAAACTCTGCTGAAAACACATTACTTTAACATGGCCTTTTCATAACTTCACTTTATCTTAATCCTGATACTCTGTATGTTCAATTCATTATAATAACTATTCATGGTGGCACTAAAATCCGTACTGACCCCTACTCTCTCTTCTGTTTCTTTTTCCGGTTTTTCTGTGGTGGCGGCCTGCGCCACCACCAACTTACTCAAAGCACCATGATGTCCCAGCATTGATGGACTAAAAGCCAGAAGTCCACGTGATCATCATCATCATCATCAAGTCCTTCCGTGAAAACCATAAATACAAAGAGGACTGTTTCATTTATGTTAGGTAGATTGCCCAGAGGGGACTGGGCGGTCTCATGGCCTGGAATCCCTGCAGATTTTATTTTTTTTCTCCGGCCGTCTGGAGTTTTTTTTTTGTTTTTTCTGTCCCCCCTGGCCATTGGACCTTACACTTATTCTATGTTAATTAATGTTGACTTATTTTATTTTCTTAATGTGTCTCTTATTTTTCTATTCTTCATTATGTAAAGCACTTTGAGCTACATTTTTTTGTATGAAAATGTGCTATATAAATAAATGTTGTTGTTGTTGTTGTTGTATAAAGATGGCCGATTGGTCTCAGCATTTAAATCTAAGCTGAAGACTCACTTACTTCAGTCTGGAATATTCTGATTACATCAGCTGATTAGACTGTCCATACTATGTCTTTGCCTGTTAGTCATTTGCAAAAACATACACATGTGATAGCAATTATGAGTTGCTACGGACCACTTTTCTTTCTGTTTCTGTTCTTAGTATCCTGCTGTGGCACTTTCTGCTGCTGCATTGTCAAGCTGCTACTGCTGCCCTTGTAATGTGACACCTGAGACAGTGGCAGCTTTTAAGGAATACTTTACCTAAAAATCACATTTTTATATATATTACTTATCCCATGTGATTTGTAGCAGTGGTCCAGAAAAAAATGATGCTCATGGTTTCATGCAGAATTGATATTAATAAACTTTGTCATTGGATGGGTAATCATATAACCAATACATCAAGTCATTTAATTACATCCTCAAAACCCATGCATTTTGCTAAAATATTGTTAAACTAGCTGTGTTACCCACCTAAGACAGATTGCAATCTAAATAATCAATGTAGACCTCAGTGTTAAAATATGCACTGCACAATTAATTGGAATTTATTTTGTAATGCATGTAGTATTAAAATGCATTGCATTTGTCATTCCAACAGACAGACTACTTTTGTAGTAATAAGATGAATTACATTTTCCATTCCAACAGATGGTGCATCATAAACATTACTACTGCTTTTACGAATCCCATACTAAATGACATATAATAGGGACATCGTAACTGGGTGGACGCATTAATGAACAGTACAAAACATATTGAAACTTATACAGTGATCCCTCGCTATATTGTGCTTCGACTTTCGCTGCTTTACTCCATTGCGGATTTTAAATGTAAGCATATCTAAATATATATCACAGATTTTTTGCTGGTTCGCAGATTTCTGCGGACAATGGGTCTTTTAATTTATGGTACATGCTTCCTCAGTTTGTTTGCCCAGTTGATTTCATACAAGGGACGCTATTGGCGGATGGCTGAGAAGCTACCCAATCAGAGCACGTATTATGTATTAAATAAAACTCCTCAATGATATACGATATGCTTCCCGTGCGGTGCTTCGCACACTTAAAAGCTCTAACATCCCGTATTGATTTTTCATTGTTTGCTTTTCTCTGTCTCTCTCACTCTCTCTGATATTCTCTGCTCCTGACGGAGGGGGTGTGAGCAGAGGGGCTGTTTGCTTAGCGGACACTCCTCTAAAAAATGCTTAAAGGCTACCTTCACATTGATCCCTTCATTGCGGCTGCTTTATCGCGGTGCTTGCATACTTAAAAGTGCAACAGCCCTATTGATTTTTGATTGTTTACTTTACTCTCTCTCTCTGACATTCTCCGTTCCTGACGCGCACCTTGAAGAGGAAGATATGTTTGCATTCTTTTAATTGTGAGAAAGAACTGTCATCTCTGTCTTGTCATGGAGCACAGTTTAAACTTTTGACTTTTTAGGTGTTATTTCATGTCTAGAGGGCTCTAATAATGTTAAAAAAACGTATTTAGTAGGTCGTAAACAGTTTTTCAATGCTCTAACTGAGAAAATATTAGATTTATAAATAAAGAATCCTACTTCGTGGAAATTCATTTATCTGTCTGGAGCGGATTAACCGCGATAAACGAGGGTTTACTGTAAAACTGTGCGGAGAATATTTATAAACAGTGTGGGAGAGTTTCTAAGGGCTTAAAATATATAAAAACAACCATACAAACATATGGTTTCTACTTCGCGGATTTTCACCTATCGCGGCGGGTTCTGGAACGCAACCCCCGCGATCGAGGAGGGATTACTGTAAATACAGAAAATAAGGACAGTGCCTACATGTCCCCCAAATCATTAATCAAGTGTCACATTCACCCTAATAATAACCACAAAACCTCAAAGTAACAACAGAATAGAACTTTGTTTGAAGAAAAAGGCACATCTACAAGCAGGACAAAAAAGTACTCAGACAAGAGGGTAAAACAACAAAAAGACTAAGATCTAGTCCACTAACGCAGATATATTTTAAAATGTATCTTATCTTATTTGGTCTGGCCTTCTGCCTTCTGGCTTTTTTCATCACCACAATTGCATCATTTTGAAAATGTTCTCCCAAGTGTGGAAATTTGAAAACACCATGTCTTATGAAGCAGCGTGGATGGGGAAAGCTGAGCTTTTTAAAACTGTTGATGTTTAATTATCATATGACCAGGCACTGACTTCCTTTTGTTCTGATGATGCCATTAGTGATCTCATATTTACCCTTTTCTTACTTCTTTGGGTTAGTTGACAGGTGCTAAATCTTCAAACACTCAAATATTTGAAAGTATTTATTTTAGTAGGGCTCACATTGTTAAAATGGGGAATCAGGACCACAGCAGAAAGGGTGTGAGGCCTTCATATAAGCAGGCCAAGAATGCCACTAGTCTATCCAAACTAGTCTCACTCACCACAGTCCATCAAGCACTCATAATAATACCTGAAGCTGTGGCCTATCCAGGACTAGAAAGAGTTAAACTGGCTTTTGAATTTCTAAATAGCTCTTTAACAGTTCTGAAATATATTTGATGTCTCCCAAGGGAAAGGAAACTGTAAGAAAGCTTCAGTTTGAAAAGACAAACCGAACCAAGAAGTCTTTATAAATAATGGTTTATTTCACAAAAAAAAATCTGAAAGGTAACAAGAAATGCTCAAAAAAAGTAGTTAACAAAAAGTCCCAATACTAAAATAATAATCCAAGAAACAGAGCAAAAAAATAATAATCAGGAAGCCAGAAAAATCCAAGCAGAAAGCAACAGTTACCAGACTCCTTCAGAACTAAATGGCACCGGAGTCTCAGAAGTGTTGATGGTAAGGTGGCCCTGCCTCTTGGGGTACCACCCACAAAACATAAGGAGTATAGGCGAACACTACATAACACACTGAAGCACAACAGTTATTTATGAAAGAAAACATAAAAGAAGAATATTATTTTGCATAAGAAATGTTGAACACACCAAACATAAACCTAAGCTTGTCTGAACCACAACACCCAGTCGATTTTTTCCATGGCTTTGGCAAACTTAAACTCGCTTTGAAACCTTTAAAGGCAGTTGTATGCCATTGTTTGTTCAGACAAAGAAGTCCATTTTGCTTCATCCTCTTCCTTTCAGCATTTCGCTTTCCTTCAGGTTTGCTCTATGAACAAACGCTGTGTGGCTGATTACCCACACATGCATGTTAGGTAAGATTTACCTGTTTTTGCCATTTGAGTGTGGTTAACAAACTTTTAGAAAACAAACTGAAAATGCTAGAGTGGACAGCAAATGTTTAAAATGAAAAGGGTCAATGGAAAGTGGTTGCACGTGGCTTGCCACATGGAGTCCCAACAGGATATGAAGCTGTGTGATTGAGGATCGCACACCCTCACTACCCTGATATCAACAGCTTCTTCACACAGGCTCGGTGTCATTATCAGATCAACAGACAGCCATGACCATTTCAAGCTCCCTGCGCAAAAGCAATGTAGGTCTTTATAGTTGTGATCCATAATTCTTCCAGGTGCCGCACAGTTAGCACTTCTGGGGCTCTGATTAGTATCATCTATCCCTGGTGTAGTATGATCAGGACCTTCAGATTCTCAGAACCATACTGAAAAAGACCAGTGCCCTTGTAAAGCTACAACCTATGGCCCTATTGTGGTGTGAGAAACCTCAAACACACTACTAGAATTTCTCCTACTGGCAACAGAGCCTTGAGTGACTTCCTGCTGTGATGGTAGTGTCCCCTGTTGAGCAATAAGGGTATTGCTAACCAAAATAAACTTTTTGATAAACTTATCATCAGCACATCATATTGAAATAAGCATGGCTCTGCTTCAAAAAGCACAGCTTTTGTTTCTAGTGAGCTCATCAAGCCTCAGTTACTACACACACACACAGGCACACAGTGTGACAGACACATTCAGAAGTAATATTTTAAAAATTCAGTTGTGTGAAGTTCAACTTGGAATGTTGATAAAAAAAATGACATTTAACAAAAATCACACCAACTTAAAATAGGTGAATGACTATTCTTTTAATCAGAATTGAATTCTTATTTTAGTGGGACTCTAGTATGATTTACATCCTCTGAAGGTAAAGTAGTGAAACAATTTAAAATAAATTAACTTCCTAAAGAGACTCAGGTACAATATAATACAATACAGTTTATTTTTGTATAGCCCAAAATCACACAGGAAGTGCTGCAATGGGCTTTAACAGGCCCTGCCTCTTGACAGCCCCCCAGTCTTCACTCTCTAAGAAGACAAGGAAAAACACCCAAAAAACCTTGTAGGGAAAAATGGAAGAAACCTTGGGAAAGGCAGTTCAAACAGAGACCCTTTTCCAGGTAGGTTGGGAGTGCAGTGGGTGTCAAAAACAGGGGGTCAATACAATACAATACAATACACAGAACAGAACAAATCCTCAATACAGTATTAAAATAAAAATTTTGGAAGTACGGAGCAGAAGTTAACAGTAGATGATATCACATAATACGATTTGGAGACCTCATCCATTAAGCTGCCTCCCCCATTTGGCCATTCCATGGCTGAAACAGTGCTGGGCCAGCCAATCTGATGAAAGGACCCCTCTTTCCCATAATTCCTGCTATCCTCCATCAGGGATGACTTTACCATAGGCAGGCAAACAACTTGGCAGGTGGGCCGTGGCACCAAGTGCCACATTTGAGTACCGAGAAGAGAAACAGAATAGGTGAAGGTTAGTATCCAATTATAACTATCATCTTACTTATGTTTTAGTGCTAATGACTAACAGCAGAGATGCAGTCTGTACAGTTAATCAGCAGCTCTAGTCAAGATATGCTAAACTGAAGTAGTGAGTCTTCAGCCAGGATTTAAAGGCTGAGACCGAAGGGGCATCTCTTAAAGAAGCAGGAAGACCATTCCACAGTTTAGGGGCCCTGTAACTAAAAGCTCGACCTCCCACTGTTATTTTATTAATCCTTGGAATCATAAGCAGACCGGCATCTTGAGATCTTCATGTGCGCTCAGGTTTGTAAGTCATGATAAAAGGGTCTTTTGATGTTTGCAGCAAGCTGCTGAAATGTTCACATTGTTCACATTGAATCAGTCCTTAGTAGCCAGTGTGGTGTTCTATGCTGCAGTCTCCTGGGGAAGCAATCTGAGCTCAAAAGAAGCACAATGCCTGAATAAACATATCAGGAAAGCCTGCACCATCACAAGGCTAAAACTGGACACGCTGGAAGCTGTTGTAGAAAAGAGGATGGTAGTAAAATTGGATATCATCATGAAAAATCCCATCGACCCCCTTCAGGAGGTGCTGTCTTGGAGCACTTTTAGCCACAGGCTCATTCTACCACAGTAAGCTACGCTACACTCACTGCTATGTGAAAGAAAATGTGACTGCTTGTAAGCTACTAAGGGTTAAAAGCTGTTTTGCTATAATGGCAGGTTATTCGTACAGGCGTCTGTCATAAGACAGGGTGCAGTAAGCTGACCTAGGACAACTTCCTCTTTAGAAATGCGTCTGTTAGACACAGGAAAGATGAACTTTCCTTCTTTAGGGGTCCCTCTGACACATACACAAAAAAGAAACGGTTGGCTGATTTGTACAATATAAAATGAAAATACTTAAATGCTGTTTCATAAGTAAGAGAGAGGGAGGAAAATGAATATAAATAAGCCAACAAAAAAGTGAAATTTGCTCTTTTGCTTTGCAAAACATGAATCCATATACTCATTTGTGACTGAATAAAAGTTGATTGATTGAACTATTCCTGTCTTCCACAGAGATCTCCTTCCACTGCTATTAGGCAGTTCAATGCTTCCTCCTGGCGTACTCTTTAAGCTCATTTTGCAATTTCTTCACAATATACATTTATTTATTTATTTGTTTGTTTGCTTGTTTGTTTATCGACTGATTGATTGATTGGCTGTATTATTTGTCTTGTGAGTCTGTATCCTTGCTACTGCTGTTGTATACATTGGAATTTTCCCTTGAGATTAAAAACATTTACCTAATCTAATCTAATCTAATCTAATCTAATCTAATCTAATCTAGTCTAAATTCTTATACAGTGGTGCCTCGGATTGAGAGCATAATTCGTTCTGATTTGTGCTTGCATTCCAAAGCACTTGTATATGAAAGCAAATTTCCCCATAAGAAATAATGGAAACTCAAGAGAATTCGTTCTACAACGCAAAAGTATTCATATAAAAATGATTAATACAAAATCTAAAGTAAAAATATGTAAAACAAATTAACCTGCATTTTACCTTTGAAAAGAATCATAGCTGGTTTGAGGGAGACCAGAGAGAGGAGAGGAGGAGGGTTAATTTGTAGGACGACTTTCACTCCAACTAACGGAATCACTGCTATCTGTTGGCTCACTGGAATCTTCTTCTTTTTTTGCGACTTTAACAAGGAACCTATCCAATGACAGTTGCTTTTGCCTGAAGAGTCACTACACTTGGACACAAAATTAAAAAAAATGCTTTATGCACTGTAAGGATTCTAAACTCTTTTGGGATCCCTCCTCAACGGGACGATATGTGGAAGAGTGTCCCAAAGCAACCGCAGGCTCCCAGCGCTGTAGCAGTTTGCCATAAAAGCGAATCCAAAAAGATTGCGGTCACTCTATAAGCGCCTGCCGTTGATGGGTGATACAAGGAACATTATAAATGTGCAGGGCACAGTATTACTTGGTCACTAACCTGGTCACAACCCTGCCTGACTGCTGTGTCTGTGTATAGGAGAGTGGCAGATCCCATTACAATAAATAAACCGTGCTGTTCCTGTTTCAAGCTGAATAAATCTGGTTTTGCTAAAGTACTGAGACTCAGCTTCGTGTTTTGGGGAGCACGACAGGGACTCACATGTTACAGCACACACGTGGTCATAATGCTATAGAAACAGTATATGCTCGTACGGATGTTGACTATATGAGTGAGGCAAACCGACTGAGACCAAGCATGGGAGACGATTACCCACAATCCCATGGCGAGAGAGAGAGAGAAGAACCATTGGCTCAGTTGTGATCATGTGACACTTGGCCGAAAAAGCGCATACGGACTACTCATATTGCAAGACCTCGCTTGTTTATCAAGTTAAAATTTATTTAAAAATTTAGCTTGTCTTGCAAAACACTCACAAACTAAATTACTTGCAATCCAAGGTTTTACTGTAGATGAACTTAAAAACACAGGAACACAATGTGTTTGATAAACACTAAGTTTAATTTGATGCACAGTTAGAATCTGGTTAAAAGTCTAGTTTCAGGAAATATGTTAAGACTTTGAAAACCAACTGTTAGAAATTTAGAATCCCCTTATTCTTATTTTCCTATTGCATATTTTATACATTTCTTTAGTCTTCTTGATATTAATGGAACCTGTCTGAAGAAGATGGCATCCAGATATTTGCTTGTCCACAGTGTATACACACTAAATATTAGCTGCACTTGCATTCAAGCAATAAAAAAAGATAGACAGATAAATAAATAAAGTTTTGATTTTGTGTCTCTCTTTCCTGCTGACTTGGCTGTGTTGCAAACAACAACTGACTGATCTGTTTACCCTTGACTGTCGATGTTGTGAACTGGTGTTTATATCTGTGCATGGAATTTCTTATGGGAACCGCGCTTTAGCTATTGATTTTTTTTTCTTTTTGCTGTTGATCTTCCTAAAAATGCAATCAGTTACTGGTATTTTCCCATTTTCATTCCTAGAATGACTGATAGTATTTACTGAAAATCTCATTTGAACACACTCCCTGAGCACTGAAATACGCGGGTTTGGGATATGAGTTATAAACAAATTATTGAAAAAATGAAACTATGAATGACTATTTGAATACTAGCTGGCATTGCCTTGGTAGAGTAATCTGTATTTTATTATATACTGTACTGAGTATTATGTACTTTATCCTTAAACATTTTCTTCTCTAGAAAATCATATGTTGTTACCTAGAAAAAATATTCAGCTCACATAAACATAATATGAGCCAAATCTGTCCTTAATAGATAGATAGATAGATAGATAGATAGATAGATAGATAGATAGATAGATAGATAGATAGATAGATAGTGTCACACACGTGCACATGGGAGGCAGCTAAAGGGCTTGAGTGACGGCAGTTCTGAGGCATACCGAAAGCTGGCAGAGTGCACTGACTCTTTTTCTCTCTTTCCTGTAGACCATTCCCGGGAGATTCCATCTGGCTCTCTTGATGTCACTTCCGGGACCGAGCCAATTGAAGTAGACCTTACCGGCTCCAGCCCCTGTGATGTCACGTCCGGGCTCGAACCAATGGCTAAAGAACATGAGCCTGATCCTTGTGACCTCACTTCCTGTCTTCCCCTTTAAAAGCCTGTCCCTTTTCCCTAAATCCTCGGTCTTGTTTTGGACTCATTTGTGTGTACATCAGTGCTGTTTATTTTGATAAAAAAATGACTTTGCAGCCAGGATACCAGAATATATGGGTGGCTGCCCCAAACCTTTATCAGAGTATGTCTCATTATTGTGACAATAGTTAGATAGATAGATAGATAGATAGATAGATAGATAGATAGATAGATAGATAGATAGATAGATAGATAGAGTTTACATTTATTGGATATGTTTTTAGTAAAATGTTCAATGCCAACAACAGACAAGAAATATAAACAGACAGTAAATGCCACATCAGACAGTAAATAAAAGAGACATTAATGCATTTGCCAGTGTGAGTTTAGTAGTTTGTATTACATAGATACAAACCTGTCCTTGAATTTAGTTGGTATGTGTGCTCATGATCCCGAACAGAGAAATGTGACTGTAAGATGGCTGAGATCTGTCATAGTGGTGTTATCCTTTCTAAGACGATGTGTGGTATTTACTGTGTAATTCTTTACCCCCTACCCTATACTAGCTGAGACAGACTCCAGCAGATCTCCACGCCCCTGCTCAGGCCTAAGTGGGTTAGAAAATGACTGACTAAGGTCTGTTTGCCCAGTCCTCAGAGCAGTCTGATTGGTCATTTTGTCTTCGGTGACAAAAGAGGAGGTGTCAGTTTGAGATGCACAAAAGGGTAAAAGTCCATGCTGAGAGACGGAATGTATAAAACAACAGAAGGTGAGAAGGTGCCTCAAAAATAGAGAGATGGAGTGCCGGTGAAGAGAATTTACATTTATGCAAATACAGAGGACAGGTATAGAATGTACATCTAGGGCAAGAGATAGCAAATATTTTTTATTCTATAAGTTGTCTTTGGAAGGCACTGTGGCTGTACTGTATATGTCCTGTTTGCCATTATTATTCTGTGCTGACTTCACTACATGCTGTAGTACTCTTTGGTCATGAGCTGAGAAGGTGACGCACCAGGATGTAGCGCAGCCAGTGAGTACATACCACAGAAGTTGTTGAATATAATTGGAGACATTCAGGCTTTTCACAGATATCTCAAAATAGTAAGGGCATTGGTTTAGTCTTCTTGACAGTTCCAGCAGGACTTCCGGTTGGGTGAACGTTGGCATGTTTGTCTGCCACTCCCCATTTTGGAATCCTTTCTTTTTAATGTGGGATCTCTTTTTTCTCATGTTTGTGTTTGTTTTGTAAACTTCTTGGAGACCCATGAATCTCGGAGATCTATCTGTGGTTGGTTTGTTGTCTTCGTTAAGATTTCGCTGCCCATCACTGGGTTTGCATGAGCCTTTGTCTGCCCATGGAATTTCAATCTGACCTAGCATCCCTTGAAAAAGCTAGTACTTTCTTTTTTTTTTTTTTTTTTACATTTGTCTGTCCATTCTGCCTTGGGGCTGGCTGCCTAGTGTGTTTGAACTTATGTGCCAGGGTGGCATTTTGTGGAGGAGGTTGCTGTGTGAAGAGTGACTGATTTTTTCTGGAAATGGTAACTTATTCCCTGTTTTTGAATTATGAGCTAACTTCAGTATTTTCATGGCTCTTGTTTATTCGTCTATTGAGCTGCTGAGTTTGAACTTGAGGCCTCACCAGGGAGCTGGATTATATAATCACTGTGTCACTCTAGGAATTATGCGATGCGACAGCTATATACACCATTTATCTCATCGGAGGCTGCACTGGAGTATGTCCTCCAGTTCCCTGACCGGCAGTTTGATTCCTACCATCTGTTCTGTTCCTGGATATCCTCTCATTGGATCAAGTGTAAGGGGTAGAGGGGTGGAAAACTCGTGTATGATAAAGACCAATCAAAAAGACCATGGAACACCATCAAAAAGCTTCGTAAAGATGGCCTTAATGAATATTTGGTCCATATCCAATAAATCTTTTATTTTAAATTGATTTTTTTCATCTCACAACCTGCACTTTTTAATTATGTCAGAGACTTGGTTAAGTGCTGGTGATTCAGTTTCTCTACATGATCTTTCTCCTTCTAATTGTAACTTTTTTAGCCCACCTATCATCTTTGAGTCATCACAAAGCTTCTATAAACAAATTTCTTTGGTAGTAAAGGTCAGTTTTTACCAACTGAGGCAAATTTCAAAACTGAAATCTTTTCTTTCACAGAAAGACTTGGATGCAATCATTCATGCCTTTAGCACTGTAATTCTTTAAATGTGGGACTACCCAAATCTGTTCTGTTGCACCTTCAGCTGGTTCAAAGTGCAGCAGCTAGACTTTTACTTGCATCTAGAAAAAAAGAATCATATTAGCCTCTATGCACTAGCTATCCATGAGGTGTCACATTGATTTTAAAATTTTGTTGTTTGTTTTTGAAGCCTTGCATGGTTTTGCTCCAAAATACATCTATGACCTCCTTCATCTTTACTTGGCACCGAGAGCATTGAGGTCATTTGGAAAAATACTCCTTGTTGTTCCAAGATCTTGGTTGAAGCCGAGGGGAGACAGAGCTTTTTCAGTTGCTGCCCCTAGGCTTTGGAATGACCTGCCTTTCCACTTCAGGTCCTCATCCTCTACCGAGGTTTTAAAACATGGCTTAAGACCTACATGTTTTTTTCTCCTTTCACTGGGTATAATGCATTGTGGAGGATGATTTTAATCGGTTGTTTTTATTGATCTGCATCTGTATGACTGCTTGTACTGTGTTTATTTTAATGCTGCTTGGTGCAGCACTTTGGCACAACATCTGTTGTTTAAAATGTGTTTTTATAAATTAACTATCCATGTAAGTCCTAGAAACTATTGAAATCATCAGAAAAAATTGAAATGTAGAGATGTCAGGTAATTGAAAGGAACTACTCTGGGCATCCTAGGAGGTTTCGTTTTGCCGATGTGTTTTCATCACATTAGCGGCTAAGCGACTTTGTCTTTCTTCTGAGGTTTCATTTTGCTGATGTGCTCGCCTCGCTTGTGTATTAGCGGTGGGAGGAAATGTAAAGCAGATACTATTTTGCCAGTGTGCTCGCCTCACTTCTGTATTAGTGGCTAAGCGATTGACTCTTTCTTCAGAGGTTTTGTTTTGCCAACATACTGGCCTCGCTTGTGTATTAGTGGCTAAGCAAGTTCCTGTTTCCTCGGAGGTGGAGCCCTTTCCCCGACTCCATCTCTCTCTTCTGGACTGGACAGACAGACACACACAAACTTTCATGTGTAGACGTTGTGATGGATGGCCATGGCCCATGCCTGGCTGGGATGCCCCTTCACCACATCTGCCGAGGGACAAGGGTGGGAAGCCCAGTATCTCCCCCTGGACGCTAGATGGCAGCATCCCTGGGTTGCAGCAGTACCTCGTACTCCCCCAGGGATTCATGGGGGTTGGAGTTCTATGCAGCTCTGTGGGGTTCCGCAGGCGCTGCCAGGGGGTGCTGCAAAAGGAGCGGCTGGCCACTTTTGGGCACTGGTTTCGCCTTAACCGGAAGTGCTGCCTAAAAAAACGGAGCCAGTGACCACCACTCCGCGGCCAGAGTTGGGAGGTGGAGGACGAAGCTAGATGGGAGGAGTGGTGGTGCCAGGAAAAAGAGTGTTGTTGATTGTGTTTTGTGCTTGGGACTGTGTTATGCCTGTGGGGTTCACAGGGAAGACGTGTCCCACAAGTGAAGAGAAATAAAGTCTTTTGTTGTGTTTTACACGTGCCTCAGTGTGAGTCTGTGTCAGGTCGGGCGTTATACAGCGTTCTACAGTATATCACAACGTTTATATATAAGATACGACTGACAGTTGCATGTAAAGGGTTTTGATAGGTATTGGCTCTGATGGAATACTGCATAAGAAGCAGAAGGGGCCATTTCATTCCAAATAGCTAATCTATTCACATTAACATTTGTTTTGCAAAATATCACCAAAATATCTTAATCTGATGTTATCATGCTGCTACAATAGTAACTCTAATTTTGAGTCATGTTAGCAGGAACCTGCTTTGCTTGGCTACAATGATTTGATACACCAAGGATACACCATATTAGGTCAAATTTTTGCCTACCTGTCATGTACAGTATTACTGGAACGACTACGGTATTTTTCCCAATCCATTTACTGCAGTGTGTGGAGCCTTATTAGATGGGATTATATTGCATAGTGAAAAATCTGTTGTGATATCTTACACCACATTGCTTGCCTTCATCTAATTTCACTCAGATGGAAAACTCCCATTCCACCCTTTGTAACACAACAGGAAAGCAATGCCCATTTCTATTTTAAATGAGAAAAAATCCAATTTTCAATTCAAGAGTCTGTAAAAAGCTTCTGTAGTGTTTGACAGCTATTTATCAACGTTCTGACGAATACTGGTACCACTGCTAACCATGTAGATACTTCACGTTCTTTGACATCTCAATGAGTTATCTGATTTCATTTCTCTTGCTCTCTGGATGGATTGGGGATGATGATGAATTCAAATTTGATATGAAACATGGCATCACATTTTGTATGTTCAGTTAATGCTCTACTAAGCGTATTGTAATGATAATGCTAAAAAAGCAAGTAAAGACCTTAATAAATGCATCGTCTTCCTCCTTCGGCTTCTTAGAAGACTAGTTTGTCATTGATAGTGATTTGTAGAAATCAACCAAAAAATGTCAGCAAGCTGTATAGAGGTATGTAAAGATTCTCCCTATTTATGTGTGGCTTTCCTCCAGATGCTCCAGTTTCCTTCCACTGTCCAAAGACATGCATGTTAGGTGAACTGGTGATGCTAAATTGGCTGGATGTGTGTGTTTGTGTTCACTCTGTGATGGACTGGCGCCCTGTCCAGGGGTTGTTTCTGCTTTGCACCCTATGCTAGCTAAGTTTGGATTAAGCAGGTTAGACAATGAGCATTTTATGGCACACAGCATTATCCCACCCCTCTCAAACACACACCAGAATAATTAAAAAGAAAGAAAACTTCTGACTGGCTGAAGATAAATAGAGAAGTCACAGTCACAGTGAGGCATTATAAAAGTGGAAAGAGACAAGTGGAAAAAGTTTGAAAGAATCAAGAATGACATCTTTTAAACATATAAAATTACTGTGAATCGGCATTACAGCCCAACTTCTTGTTATAATTTAATAGATCTTGTAAATAACAAGAAAAAACAGAGAGAAAGATTTGAGGATCCACCCCATATATTGTAAGGTACCCAAGCAAAGTTAAAGAGTAATCACAAAAGACTGAGTCCAAACAGAACTGAATTGGGGGAGAGGTGCAAGGCAGGAAGAGGCGAGTCCACAGGGAGGTGGCGGAAGTGAGGTCAGTAGGAGGGCGTGGTCTAGTCAGGAAGTTGATGCCGGTTTAGCTGGGTTTCCCGTCTGATTAAGAGGAAGAAGAGGTTAGTGCAGTATATCAACCCCTGAGCTGACAACTTTCCCTCAGCTGGAAAAAATATTGCTCAGTCTCAAGGACTCAGACACCATCTCTGCAATATATAAAATCATTTTACAGTCCCTTCCTTTCAAAGATCCAAGAGGACACTGGGAAGAAGATCTGTCAATTAATATATCAGAAAAAGAGTAGAAAGTAGCAATGCAGAGAATTCACTCGAGCTCCATATGCGCAAAGCATACAATTATACAACTCAAAATTATATATCGAGCACATCTGTCTCGTCTAAAACTCTCCAAAATGTTTCCAAGGGCATGATCCAACCTGCGAATGCTGCAATCAAGTCCCAGCCTCACTGGGTCACATGGTCTGGGCCTGCACCAAATTAACATCATTCTGGACCAAAATTTTTAATTACCTTTCAGACAGCCTTGGTCTCACAATCCCTCCTAATCCATTAACAGCTGTGTTTGGGGTTCTTCCAGATGGGTTTAAAGTGGAGAAAGACAAACAAACTGTGATTGCATTCACTACACTTTTGGCACGCAGACTTATTCTGCTAAACTGGAAGAATCCAAACTCTTCTCTTTTAAGTCAGTGGGAAACCGATGTTTTATACTATTTGAAATTGGAAAAAATCAAATATTCAGTTAGAGGATCTGTACAGACTTTCTTCAAAACATGGCAGGATCTAATCAGTAATATTTTAAAATAAGCTCTTAAAGCACAGGGAAAGAAATTATTTCTGTATTTCTTTGTCTTCTGCATTCATCTCTATTGGCTTATCAAACTTATTAATTTAGGTATGTTTACAAGCCTTAAATTTTACGCTGTTTGCCTTGCTCTCTCTCTAAGGGGTGGGGGTCGACTTCTTCTTAACTCAATTTTACTTTTTGTAAAAATTAATTGATTTGTATGGAATAATTGCAATAAAATTAATAAAACTTTAAAAAAAAAAAAACTTTCCCTCATTCAAGCCCTTTGACTGCCTCCTTTGCGCACATATGTAACAATCTATGTCGAAATGTGTTTGCCCATAGTGGACAGTTTAAGAGGTTTGGTGATGGTAATTCTCCACTGCTCCAGGGGTTGATGCTGTGTGATATAACCTTCTTTTTCTTCCATCTGCAGACTTGAAGATTGGCAGCTTGTCCACCATCAACATCATTTACGGTATCCATCCACCTGGACCCATTTCTTTCTGTCGGGAGCAAACATAACCCAGAAGTTCTGTCATCTTCTAATCACTCAGAACCAGACTCTTATCTGAAAAGATGTTTTTCTAATGTTTTAAATCACATGTTGTTTATTTTTGAAATTCAATCATATGAGGTTTGTCCACGGGTGTCCCAACCCTTCTTAATTGTGTCATTTTGTTCTTATAATGTATACACATTAATGTGGAAAATGCATGTTTCTTAAATTTTACAGTTATGAAATAAAGAAGAGAGCCAAAATCTAAACTGTAAAACCTTTTTAAAGAATTCTACACTGTGTATGGTAAGAATCTTATAGCATGCGATCAATTTGTGATCACTTATTTCTCTTTTTTTGGAGCAGTCTTAATTTAACCACATTTGAGACCCTTAATTAAATTATACTTTGCATGGAAGTTGGCCAATTTTTCAGGCAAGTAATTTTGTAATTGTTCCACAAGATTTCAGACATAATATCATTGCAACGGTTTCTGATAAAAGCCAACCGTAACGATTTAGCATGGAACTTTTCGCTTTCGCCCACGAGTGAGATTGACATTTGTGTGCGTTTTTAAAATGCCTCCTTTTGCTGCCTAGAAATTGAACTGATTCCATGTACATTGTACAGTTTAAGTAGTCATTTACAAGATGATAGATATGAGCGGTAAAGCATAGATTAAAGCAGGAAGATGATACTTTAAAATGCATTAAACCATCTAGTGAATCTCTCGGAGGCTAAGGATGAGAAATTGCTTTGTTACAATTTAAATACCAAAGCTATTCAACAAATGGCCCTTTTCAATCTGATTACCGCTGACCACATCTCAGAAACCTGTGTGCTTTATAAAAGATGATGGCTTTCAATGGTGGAAGTTAATTTTAATGTGTCACCATATATATTTTCTTCTGCTGCATATGTACAGGCATTAACAGGGAAAGCATGTAAACTTGAATCCAAAAAATCAGAAAATTCAACCAGATGTTAGAATGCTTAAGGCTGCATATTTTTGCACATTAAGGGTTATTAGAGTCTGATAAATGGACATGCTACTCAGTTTAACAAATTCAAACGTGTAAGAAGAATCAGGGCTCCTTTTAGTGGGGATGCCACCAGACAGAGTGGAGATTCATTATGTGATGAAAATGAGTTTTGGATTAGCTTGCTACACATCTGCCAGTGTGGTCGAGTTCAGAGTGACCAGCTAATTCAGCTATGAAGATGACTGCAAACTGAAAGCCCAATGGTGTGTGTGTGGAACTTATTTAAACTCCTTAGCTGTACAAACCAGGTGGATAATAGAGATCTTCTGTTGCTTGACATTGTATGAAGGCTGTCTGAAAACATTTTGCAACAGGTAATATATGAAACTTGATTTTTAGTTAATTTGAAATGTTCCATTTGATCTCCAGGGAACACTTTGTTTCTACAGTAAGTGCATGTGCAACTGCCACAAAATATTGTTGCGTGTTTTAGACAACTGGCTCTTGCTGATTTTCTTAAGAGGCCGAGAAGGAATCAGTTACAGGTGTTTAAAAATGTAGACAGAGATAATGCTGTTGATCAAATTGCGGTTCAGGGCTGGATCTAAGAAAAACCAAGAAGTATGGCAAGTGAAGAATACAGGCTGGCACAAAAGATTCATGCCTATCCATCTCACTGGCATGTGGGTGATACAGTTTATGGAAATCATGTAGGAAAATGAGAAACGCAGGAAACACATTAAGTTCTCATTGAGAATGTTTAAACAATTCTGTAATGAACTGCTGCCTATAAAAATGTAAATGTAATGTACAATCTTCTGAGCATCCATCTTACTTTTCCAAAGTCTCATTACACAAATCATTCA
Organism: Polypterus bichir lapradei; assembly: GCA_026402145.1. Taxonomy (NCBI): domain Eukaryota; kingdom Metazoa; phylum Chordata; class Cladistia; order Polypteriformes; family Polypteridae; genus Polypterus; species Polypterus bichir. The sequence goes on along the minus strand of JANRMT010062803.1, from coordinate 1,858,721 downwards.
AACATATAACGCCTTCTGTGCAAAGCTCCCTCCCCTCGATGTGTGTGTGAGAGTCCATGTGTTTTCAAGTGTTAATGTACACTAAAGACCCTCCTGTTTACCTTGGCTCTAAAAATTGTAAGCTTGTATTTCTATTTCTCTTTGGTTTTGTCTGAACTGTTGCCTCTGTTATGTTATCATTATTTGCTTGACTAAGTACTACACTTTTGTATTGTTTTGCTTTTCAAAAATTAAATAAAAATTAAAAAAAAAAAAACCTGACATTGTGCTGTCACTGCCACAAAACCCACTATATTAACGTGGTCTCCTAGACCTGAAACCTCTCCAACCTAATTTATCACTCGTGATCTGTAACGTTTAGTTGAATAATATTTGTTCTGATCTCACTATTACGTTGTAATAGATATTCAGGCAGCTAAACTCCTCCCTTTATCAATATGACGACTCAGAGACTGACTTGACATGAGGTGTACAAATCTCCAGTTTATTAATAAAAAGCAGGTGTGAAACTACAAGTAAAGAAATATAATATTTACCATGCAAATAACAAACAGTTTGATAACAGATTTAAACTATAAGTAGCAGTACAGAACGGTAATATTTTACAAATATAAACTTACTGGCTATGCCACCGTAGGATTAAACAGGCAGGATGAACTTCACTGTATGTGTTTGTGGCAGATACATTACCTACATCGGGATGCCCCACTGTAAGGCGGCTCAGTAAGGACAAACATCACAAAGCATGCATATCTGAACACAACAACAGCCCACAAAATAGAAATGGTCAATAATTAAGCACTTTACCCATCCCAACAGACATCACAATGTTGCTAATTTGTTGCTAGTTGTAATTTGTATAGCTCATTTTAATTCTTGCTGATAATTTTTCCAAACACTGTTCCTATATCCCCAGCTTTCTGAGTAGCTGCGTCTTTTCCAGTATCTTGAAATCGAGTGGATGAGTTGATCGGCATGAGTCAAACGGATACAAAATAAATTTCTCAGTCCAGTAAAGTTTGCTTTCATGGGTGGAGGATGATATGAACTTAGTTTTGTCAAGTTGGACTTGCTTGTATGGAACGTTACTTGCTTTTAATAAATGTAATAAAAAGTTAACAAAACAAAAGGTTAATTTTAAAAAGGTTTAGTGAAAATTCAAAGCAAAACAGTTCACACAGGAATAAAGGAAAATGGTGTTTCACATGCAGAATAAAAGGCAAAATAGGAAATCTTCATCTTCAGTATGTTCTATACGTACGGCATGGCACATTCAATAGTCTGAAACTGTTTGCTTTCCATGCCTTACCTACTGCAAGGCAGATCATAAACTAATCTGTAGTCAGAGGAACAAGAAATAATTAGAATATTCCATTTCAGTTCAGCTTATTGGGTTATGATAGAACCTCCTGTAGATTATCTATACTAATAAAAGGCAAAGCCCTCACTGACTCACTGACTCACTGACTCACTCACTAACTCACTCACTGACTCATCACTAATTCTCCAACTTCCCGTGTAAGTGGAAGGCTGAAATTTGGCAGGCTCATTCCTTACAGCTTACTTACAAAAGTTAGGCAGGTCTCATTTTGAAAATCTACGCGTAACGATCATAACTGGATACATACGGCCATAGCCTGCACCTGAGTCACTGTGTGAGGTGGAATTGCGTCCCGCATCATCATGCCTCCCACATAATTGAGTGCCTGCCCATATAAGGTAAATATTCGCGGGTGAAGGACTGTGCTTATGCAAACGAAGATGAGATGGTCTAGTGTTTGGCACAAACTAAGCGAAAGTGTGAGAGAAACGTTTAAGTGCCGGGTCTTAGCTAACATTAAATGAAGCCGTGGACATCGCAAGATCACACAAGAGAGTGGCTCACGTGAACTGACTGTGAACGTAGTACGTAGAGAACAAGGAAGAGCTCCAAAGAGCGCTGAACAAAAAACGCATTACACAATTGAGAAGGTAGCAAAAGAATATGAAGCGAGTGACGCATACAAGCATATTAATAAGTGCAGCTACTGCGGAAACAAAGCACAGTGTAAACCGTAAGTTTAAATTAAGCTTATAGACACGCTGCCGCTGGCGTTTGTCATGCCTACGACGAATACGATATTCGCGAGATACAAGTTTAATGAGAAGACACGAGGTATAAACGAGACTTTGGATCACTTTGTAATGGAGTTAAAATTGCTGTAGCGAGAAACTTTTAAGTGCCAGGTCTTAGCTAACATTAAATAAAGCCGTGGACATCGCAAGATCACGCAAGAGAGCAGCTCACGTGAACTTACTGTGAACGCAGTACGTAGAGAACAAGGAAGAGCTCCAAAGATTGCTGAACAAAAAACGCATTACACAATTGAGAAGGCAGCAAAATAATATGAAGCGACTGACGCAAACAAGCATATTCATAAGTGCAGCTACAAGGTTTAAAGCTTAACTTTAAATTAAGTTCATAGACACACTGCCGCTGGCATTTGTCATGCCTAAGACGAATACGATATTCGCGAGATACAAGTTTAATGAGAGGACGCGGGGTATAAACGACACTTTTGATCACTTTGTAACGGAGTTAAAATTGCTGGTGAAGGACTGTGCTTATGCAAACGAAGATGAGATGGTCAGAGATAGAATAGTGTTTGGCACAAACTCAGCAAAAGTGCAAGAGAAACTTTTAAGTGCCTGGTCTGAGCTAACATTAAATAATTGCTGGTAAAGGACTGTGCTCATGCAAACGAATAGAAAGCAAATGTTACGTTATTTTTAAAATGTTTCCTTTTCTTTTTCATAACTTCTTTAACACACTTCTCCGCTGCGAAGCGCGGATATTTTGCTAGTGCACTAATATATAGGCAAATATTTTAGCATAACTAAGGGAATACTTCTATCATAACCTAAATAACTAACAAATGGCTCCACAGTAGCTGTGCCTAATTTTTATAGCTGATTGTTATTTTGACTGTGACAACAGTGATATACCCTACTTTGTAGTTTAAAATATAGAAAGACTTGATTTTTTTTATAGCTTCTTTGCATTATTTCCATTTCTTTGTCCTGGGTGAATCTTGCCTAATGCATACATATCTAGCGTGCATTCACTTTTAGGGTATAGCGCCTGTCAGTTCTTGTGGTTACATCGAGTTTGACTCCTGCTGTTTATGATGGTTGTAGTTTATTAATATAATTGTAGTGAACTTGTATAACACTTTTGATTCTTTTTGTCACTTTGCCTTTGTTAGGATAAATTCTGCCTCATCCAAGGCTAGCTGGTAGAGCTGTACATTCTCATAGCTCTTTTGATTCTTGTTGTTATTGTTCCTGTCTGCTTTCTGATTTTATGCTGTAGCTGTGCCAGATTTTTATAGCTCAGTTTGATTCTTCTTCTTATTTTTTTCTTTGGTCATTGCTATATACCCTGCCTTGTAGTTTAATAACAGATTTATTTGATTTGTATATATCCTTCTAATTCTTGCTGTCACTCTGCCTTTGGCTATTCAGACTAACCCTGCCTAATTCATAGCTGTACACAATAGTGGCACTTAATTTTTATAGCTTCTTTAAATCCTGTGTTACTTGGTTTTCACAACTGAGATGCACTCCCCTCTATCCAATTTATAACACTGCTTAACAATACAGTATATTATAGATGTACTTGATTTTCACAGCTTCTTTTTTATTCATTCTGTTACATTATGAATTCTTTGACTATTGAAATATATTTTGATTCATAGTTACATACTCTAGCTGTACTTTATTTAAAGTATATATGTTCTTTTATGAGGGGTTATTTATTTATTTATTTAAAGGCACATTTCAAGGCACTCAAGGACACCTTACAAAACACATTAACAGCAATAATCACAATATAAAATAAATAAAAAAATTACAGTTACAATAAACCCAGTGTTAATACAACGTTAAAATTAAATATATCAACTAAAATGCACTGTATATCAAACAAAATAAGCAAGCTTACAGAGATGTGTTTTAAGGTTGGATTTAAAGGTAGGAAGAAAGTCAATGTTACAGATGTCTCGTGGGACAGAGTTCAAGAGACGAGGGGCCACTCGGCTAAAAGCTTTAAACTCCATAGCAGATAGGTGAGCAGCAGGCATAATAAGATTAATAGAGGAGGAAGATCTAAGAATACAGGAAGGAGTGGAGATACTGTATGAAGAAGATCAGAGAGATACAGAGGTGCCACATTGTGAAGGGTCTTGAAAATAAAAAGCAAAACCTTAAAATGAATGCCTTATTTAACAGGGAGACAATGAAGATGCTGAAGGACAGGGGCAATGTGTTCTATGGAAGGGGATCTGGTAATGATATGAGCAGCAGCATTCTGAACCAATTGGAGTTTGCAGAGGAGTTTGTGAATAGAATTACAGTAATCAATACGAGATATAACAAGAGCACGTACAAGAATAGCAGTTCTATTATCTGTAAGAAATGGGAATAAACGAATAATATAGCGTATATGGAAAATTTGCAAACTGAGTGATATTAGTAATATTTACTTCAAATTTTAAGGCTGAATCGAAAATGACACCTAAACTCTTACAGTAACCTGAGAAGAGATTTAAGAATTGTCACTAGTCAGAGAAATATTGTCACATTTGGCACACAGAAGAACCTGTTTTATTACTGTTTAATTTGAGTAAGTTAGCAGACAACCATAATTTAACTTACTGCAAGCATTCTGAGAGGGAAAAGGGTGGAAGACTGGAATCAGGCTTAGTAGAAAGATAAAGCTGGATGTCATCAGCCTAACAGTGGAAATGAATATCAAATATCCTAAAAATATGACCCAGAGGCAGGAGTTAAATAATAAATAGAAGGGGGTCTAAGACAGAGCCCTGGGGTACACCACTATGAAATGGGCAAACTTGTAATCAGAAATGTTTTAACTGCACAATTTGAGTACGATCTGGGAGGTAAGATTTAAACTAGGCATGTGGAGTGTCAGTGATACCAGTTGATTTTAATCTCTCTAGGAGAAATATCATGAGAGACTGTGTCAAAGGCAGAGCTCAGATCAAGGAGCTCAAGTATGGGTAACAGCCCAGAGTCAGCTGCCATCAACAAATCATTGGTGATTTTAGATAGATAGATACTTTATTAATCCCAAGGGGAAATTCACATAATCCAGCAGCAGTATACTGATACAAAAAACAATATTAAAGTAAAGAGTAATAAAAATGCATGTAAAAGACAATAACTTTGAATAATGTTAGCATATACTCCCCCAGGTGGAATTGAAGAGTCGCATAGTGTGAGGGAGGAACAATCTCCTCAGTCTGTCAGTGGAGCAAGACAGTGACAAAAGTCTGTCACTGAAGCTACTCCTCTGCCTGGAGATGACACTGTTAAGTGGATGAAGTGGATTCTCCATGATTGACAGGAGTTTGCTTAGTGCCCGTCGCTCTGCCACAGATGTTAAACTGTCCAGCTTTATTCCTACAATAGAGCCTGCCTTCTTAACAAGTTTGTCCAGGCGTGAGATATCCTTCATCTTTATGCTGCCTCCCCAGCACACAACCGCATAGAAGAGGGCACTCGCCACAACCGTCTGGTAGAACATCTGCAGCATCTTACTGCAGATGTTGAAGGACGCCAACCTTATAAGAAAGTATAGTCGGCTCTGACCTTTCTTACACAGAGCATCAGTATTGGCAGTCCAGTCCAATTTTTCATCCAGCTGCACTCCCAGGTATTTATAGGTTTGCACCCTCTGCACACACCTCTGATGATCACAGGGTCCATGAGGGGCCTGGGCCTCCTAAAATCCACCCCCAGTTTCTTGGTCTTGCTGGTGTTCAGGTGTAAGTGGTTTGAGTCTCACCATTTAACAAAGTCTTTGATTAGCTTCCTGTACTCCTCCTCCTGCCCACTCCTGATGCAGCCCACAGTAGCAGTGTCAACAGCGAACTTTTGCATGTGGCAGGACTCCAAGTTCTATTGGAAGTCCAATGTATATAGGCTGAACAGGACCGGAGAAAGTACAGTCCACTGCAGTGCTCCTGTGTTGCTGACCATAATGTCAGACCTGCAGTTCCCAAGATGCACATACTGAGGTCTGTCTGTAAGATAGTCCACGATCCATGCCACCAGGTGTGAATCTACTCCCATCTCAGTCAGCTTGTCCCTAAGGAGCAGAGGTTGGATGGTGTTGAAGGCGCTAGAGTAGTCCAAAAATATAATTCTTACAGCACCACTGCCTCTGTCCAAGTGGAAGAGGGATCGGCGTAGCATATAGATGATGGCATCCTCCGCTTCCACCTTCTCCTGGTATGCGAACTGCAGAGGGTCGAGGGCGTGGCAGACCTGTGGCCTCAGGTGGTGAAGCAGCAGCCGCTCCATGGTCTTCATCACATGTGACATCAGAGCAACAGGCCGGAAGTCATTCAGCTCACTTGGACGTGATACCTTTGGGACTGGGGTGATACAAGATGTTTTCCAAAGCCTCTGGACTGTCCCCTGTTCCAGGCTCAGGTTGAAGATGCGCTGTAGAGGACTCCCCAGTTCCAACACACAGGCCTTCACCAGTCGTGGCGATACACCATCTGGACCCGCTGCTTTGCTGGCACAAAGTCTCCTCAGCTCTCTGCTCACCTGTGCTGCTGTAATTGTGGGTGGGGATGTCTCACCTATGCTGGTATCAGCAGAAAGATGGTTGGAGGATGAAGTACTCTGAGGTGAGAGTTGGTTGGGTGGTCAAACCTGTTAAAGAAGTTGTTCATTTGGTTTGCTCTCTCTACGTCTCTCTCGATGGTGGCACCCTGCTTCGAGCTGCAGCCAGTGATGATCTTCATCCCATCCCACGCTTCCTTCATGTTGTTATTCTGCAATTTCTGCTGCAGCTTTCTCCTGTACTGCTCCTTCACCGTCCTGAACTGGACTCTGAGTTCCTTCTGCACGTGCTTGACCAGGGTTGTCTCTGTACGGGGTGGAGTGGTGGCTCTGAGGCTAGGGATCTGTGTCGGCAATCAGAAAGTTGCCAGTTTGAATCTCATAAAGGACAGAAGAGACTCTACTCCATTGGGCCTCTGAGCAAGGCCCTTAACCTGTAATTTCTCCGTCCTGGGTATGATGTTAATCTGCATCCAGCCCTAAAAGCAGGTCCCCTAACTTGCAGGGAAAACCCAGGGGTTAGTGGCAGAATTGGCCCTTCCAGCCATTTTAAAAATCTCACACTGTTCAGTGCGGTGCTGAGGTGTCACCCATTACGACTGCACTTGGATCTCAATCCGGGTGCTCCCAACCTCCTCCTCCTGTCTGTATACTGTGAAACAGATGAAAACCAGACTGAAATTGTTCAAACAAATGGTTTTCAGTAATGTAAGACTGAACCTACCTGGCAACAATTGTTTCGAGTGTTTTTGAAAGTAATGGTAAATTTGAAATCGGATGATAATTATTTAGGATATAGGGATCTGCATCAGATTTATACAGAATTGGAGTTATCACAGCCATTTTGAAAGATAAAGTAACAAGACCAGAGATAAGGGAAGAATGTATAATGTTACTTATTAAAAAGGAAAGAAAAGGCAAACAGGAGTTAGTTGCATGAGTAGGAAGTGGGTCCTACTAACAGGTAGAGGGCTAAGATTTTTCTAATAATGTCAGATATTTCCTCCACAGTTGGAAGTTTAAAACTAAAACAAAAAGAAGAGCGGGTTCAGGGGGGATTACAAAATGTTCCATGTGCAGAATTTCCTAAAGAGTTCATCTGCTGGTGTATATTTCCAACCTTAGTATTAAAAAAAGGTTACAAAAGAGTTACATTGATCAGTTCAACAGAAATGAGATGGAAGATTGTCAGGTGGTCATAGAATGCTGTTTACAGTAGAAAATAAAGCCCTAGTATTCCCTTCAGCACATCTAATTAGTGTTGCATAATATGTAGTTTTCCTGCAAACAGAATATCCTTATGATAGCACGTGTTCATCATACTGTACATATTCTAATGGACAGCAAGGCCCATCTTTATATAAAGGCATTCCAAGTTGGCGTAATTCCAGGGTAAACCATTGGCAGAGTGGGTGAAAGAGGCAGTCAGGGTTTTCAAAGGAGCAAAATTATCTAAAAGACTAAAGCAAGGTGTAAAGCTTAAGTTTAAATTATGTTCATAGACACGCTGCCGCTAAATATTCGCAGGCAAATCCACAACTTAATACCGGGAATGCCTGTTAAACATCTTAGATTCACGAGTAACAATTTGGGTAGAAATTGCTGTAACGGAGTTAAAATTGCTGGTAAAGGACTGTGCTTATGCAAACGAATAGGAAAGCAAGGTGTAAAGCTTAACTTTAAATTAGGTTCATAGACACGCTGCTGCTGGCATTTGTCATGCCTAAGACGAATACGATATTCGCGAGATACAAGTTTAATTATAGAATAGTGTTTGGCACAAACTCAGCAAAAGTGCGAGAGAAACTTTAAAGTGCCGGGTCTGAGCTAACATTAAATAAAGCAGTGGACATCGCGAGATCACACGAGATAGCACAAGCACAGCTGAGAACCTTCGATGCATGTACTCCGAGCGGCTCACGTGAACTGACTTTGCAGGACTGGGAAAGGTAAACCCGTGCATGCAGTGTGTGATGTCTCAGATAAAGAGGAAGATGAGCTGTTTATTGATGCAGTAAGAAAGGAACAACCCTCTGAATCTGAACAAGCCTTTGTAGACATATCAATAGAAAAGCAAGGTGTAAAGCTTAAGTTTACATTAAGTTCATGGACACACTGCTGCTAAATATTCGCAGGCAAATCCACAACAATACTGGGAATGCCTGTTAAACATCTTAGATTCACGAGTACCGATTTGGGTAGTGATCATTTCGATGAATGAAACCTGTTATCTTTACAACTGTTGACAAACACGGAAAATAACTTGAACACAACACATCCTCCAAATACAAACCTGATTGAAAGAAATAATGATAATCAAATCCTTGATGACAGCAACACTCATAACAGTCACAAAACAATTACATTGACAATTATGTTATTTTTAAAATGTTTCCTTTTCTTTTTCATAACTTCTTTAACACACTACTTCTCCACTGCGAAGCGTGGGTATTTTACTAGTATATATATATATATATATATATATATATATATATATATATACTGTATATAGCTATTATAAAAGAAAATCCTGAAACGAGACATTCTCTGGAGATAATTCAACTCCAGCAAGAGATAATTTTTGGTTCCACGAGACAAGACTTTTTGCCAAGAGATTTTGACAAGTCCCACCCTCCTCTCAAACATTTACAACCACGCCCACTGTCCAGTCACTTCTCATTTGTGTGAATGCTATTGTCAGACACAGTTCCTGCTTAGAGATGCAAAGTGGCTGTTGTATAGCGCCCACCCCAGGTGTTGGTGAGCGAAGTGAGTAGGGGGCACAGTACCACCCCAACAGCACTCAACAACCCCCCCCAACTGCACTGGTTATCCACTGCCTCTCTTCAACTGCACGTTGGCAGTCTCACTTCATAGTATGTCTGTCGCCCAATGGGTGATGCAGGGAACATTTAAAACTGGCTGCTGACCTGGCCATTTGCTCACTTTCAGTCATCTCTCATCCAGAATGTGCTTGCTTCAGCCACTGACTAGCAATGGCTGAACCTGCTTGATGAAGGAGGCTATCTTTTCTTTTAATTTGAAGAAGGGAGCCTAAGCAGGGAGACTGTCAGTGCCACTGCTTGCTTGCTGTGTGCTTGAGTGATGAAAATGACAGTTCCCATTTAAATAGAAATGCTTGAAACTGTTCTTGTCTTCACAAAAATAAAGCTGATTTTCTCAGAAGCCTGGACTCACCTCCTTCTCTCTCTTGCAAGTCTGTGACCCACATATCACAATATACATATATAATAGCTAGAAACACATGGACCTTTTGTCCTTCCAAAACCAAAGTTCCAGCCCCAGCAGTTCACAAGTACCAGCAGGTCACCGCACTTCATGTATATGATGCCTAGCAGATGCTGGAGTAGTCATTTTTCTTCTTTGTATCATGTGATCAGCTTGCTTCTTGTTCAGCAGATGTCATTACTCTTCTTTTTCTATCCTCCATGTCACCTTCCTGGTCAGTTTCCATATGCATTTGGGCATAAAAAAGATATAACTTTGTGGACGTTGCTGCTATCCACATTTTTGATTCATCAGTGCATATCTCATCATAAGCTTTCTAGCCCCAGTGGTTTGTGAGTAATTGTCTGACAGACAGGCACAGCTTTTATGTGTCCATAGATAGGTAGATAAAGATGTATATTTTGTCAGACACCAGAACTTCAGGACCGTTTTACAGGTTTGTGCTGAACAAATATGGAGAAGGAATTAGGTGTGACACCACCACTAACATTTGCTCTGTCTGTTTCCTTAGAACAAAGGAAGTTAAAAACCTAGTGGATCACTGAGGTCACATCCCCCATTTCAAGACTGGTGGTACATTTTTCAGATGACACCCAGAAGGTGGCATTTAGATACAGACCATCTTCAAGGAAGTACGGAGATTCCTGCTCTGAAGAGATATTTGTTTGCTACAGCAACTGCCTTATTTTTGGCACAGTTGTGCCCTCACTTTATTTTGGAAAGTCACATTAAATGTGGCATCCTGAAGAACCACACCCTACATTATTTATATATAATAACAATAATACAATCCTCCAACTCCCAGACACGTTGCCACCCTTCCACCCAGCTCAGCTCGCCGTCTGGGAGCTCCCACAGTGCTTTTATATACCCTGACCAGGAAGTTTTCCCAATCCCCAGTCCATGTGATCCTGTATCACTTCCGGGTCAGGTAAAATGTTCTTTTCTTCACCCCGGAAGCCCGTCGCTCTTCCTTTGACGAACTTCCAGGTTGTAGGGAAAATATCCATTATTCCTCCCTATATATATATGTAAATATATATATATATATTGTGAACGCTGGCCTGGACACAGACAGATGGACATCGTTGGCTCCACCACACAGTTTATTTACAATTATTTACAGTTTTCGTGCACTCACAAACCCCAGTGCCTCCAGCACTGATTTCGCCAATGTCCAGGCCTCACAGTCTTTGTGCCTCTCTCCTGGCTGCCTCCAGTCCTCTCTCCAGCTCCGTCCTCTTCCACCCGACTTCCGCTCTCGACTGAAGGGAGGCGGCCCCTTAAATAGGAACCTGGATGGGCTCCAGCTGCTTCCTGGCATTCTTCTGTAGCCACGCCCCAGTGTGGCGGAAGTGCCGGCTGCGCACCCGGAAGCCGTCCGGGTGTCCCCTGTCGTCTTCCCCCCAGCACTTCCTGGTGTGGCGGAAGTGCTGGGCTCCAGGGATATTCAGGCACCGGGGAGCCGCCTGGCAGTGGCCACAGGTCCCTACAGGGCTGGGCTTCTAAGCCCTTTACCCGTGGCCCCCAACATAACCAGGGCAGACGCCCCCTCGCGGTCTGGAGGAGGTCCAAGCCCTCCTCCGGTCCTCCTGGGCGTCCCGGCTGGGCTCCAGCCCCGGCCGGATGCCACAATATATATAGTGGAACCTCGGTTTGCGAGCATAATTCGTTCCAGAAACATGCTTGCAATCCAAAGCACTCGTATATCAAAGCGAATTTCACCATAAGAAATAATGGAAACTCAGATGATTCGTTCCACAACCCAAAACTATTCATATAAAAATGATTAATACAAAATATAAAGTAAAAATACATAAAACAAATTAACCTGCACTTTACCTTTAAAAAGAATCATGGCTGGTGTGAGTGAGTTTCTAAATTCATGTGGGATTCCACCCAACGGGACGACACGCGGAAGAGTGTCCCAAAGCAATCGCAGTCTCCCAGCGCTGTAGCAGTTCGCCGTATAAGCGCATTTAAAAAGACAGGCTATAAGTGCCTGCCGTCAATGGGTGATACAAGGAACATTATAAAGATCCCGCTACAATAAATAACAGCGCTGTTGCTGTTTCAAGCTGAAGGCGGCTTGTGTTGTTAAAGTACTGAGACTCAGCTTCGTGTTTTGGGGCGCAAGATGGGGACTCGCACTTCACAGCACACACACAGTCACAATGCTGTAGTAAACAGTATACGCTCGTACGGATGTTGACTATATGAATGAGGCACACAGACTCACATGGAGAATAGGAGACAATTGCCCTCAAGAGAAGAGAGAGAGAGAGAGAGAGAGAGGCGAGTGCGAGCGAGCGAGATAAGGAGAGAGAGAGAGACGTGCTGTGCGAGCAAGAGAGATAAGGAGAGAGAGAGAGAAGAACCATCAGCTCAGTTGAGATCACATGACACTCAGCAGACAAAGTGTATCCATACTGCTCATATTGCAAGACATCGCTCGTTTATCAAGTCAAAATTTATTAAAAAATTTTGCTTGTCTTGCAAAACACTCGTAAACCAAGTTAAACGCTGACAATCTACCTTCACATTGCTCCTTTACTTTCTGGGCTCCTTGCGGCTTCTCTGTCTCGCAATATGCCTTCCGCATGGTATGCCGCATACTTAAAAGCCTGAACAGCACCAGTTGGTTTTGAATTTGGCTGATTGCTTTGTTTTCTCTCCCCTCCCATGGTCATCCCGCTCCCATTGTACTCCCCTATGATGTCTATTCTTCTCGAGAACTAACCACATACTGAGATCGTTTCACTTCTGAAAGAAGCATGTTTGTTTGAAGTGTTTGAATAAAGATCCTGTCTCTACAATCTCCTGTGTTTTCTGTGCAATTCTGTGACCCAAGCGTGACAATATATATGTTTGCATGCTGTGTATATTATTTATTTATTGTATTTTTATCGAGTGTTCTGATGAGACATGCAAGTGAGAATTTAATAAAACTGAGTACACATGACAATAAAACTGACCGGACTTGACTTCACTTGTAGAGGACTGGTTTCTTGTTGTGCCCAATAAAGCAGAGATACATAGACTCAGAATAACTGTAAACCTTAATGGTATATGGAGGTGCAGATAATTCATGGACTAACGGATATAGATGGGAGTCAGAGTTTTGGGAATGTTGATAATGTCATCCTAAGACAGTGGTTGGGCAGTGTGTGTAGAGAGGGTGGATTTTATTACAGCCACTATTTATCTTGTGTCTTTTTCTGAATGCATTACCTCACCAAACACCTGTTGCTGATATTAGTTTCTCTTTGTCTCTGCTGGCAGAGATAAAGAATTTTGTCACAGCTCTGGGGAGCCATTTTCTTGTCACCTGTCCCCAGACAATTATTTCTTATCTCTTGAGACAATATTTTTATTTATCTTAAGCAGGCAGAAGGTGTGGGTGGGCACTTTTATTTCTTTTTAATTCATATTACTTATTCTATTCTACAACAGTTGAATCTTATTAAATGCCCAGGATGCTTGATACATGAGGCAGCTCTGATAACCACCACAGCATTTCTCCTTAATAATAAAAGAGTACATAGGTAAATAGTTTGAGATGCATTTATTTTATGGTTGTCACACAAAATCCTTATTGATTTGATGAAAATATGAACATAATCAGAAAAAAGTAGTAAAAAAGCCTAATGACATTTTGATAACAAACCATTTGCATCTCAGTTCAATTTAATCAATCAATAAAGTTTTAAGAATGCTTAATCCAATTATAGGATTATAGGAAGCTGTAGCTTATCCTGTTGGTATTAGTTATTGGGCAGGAAGTGATGTGCCACACAGACACACACCTCACTCTTACCAGGCCAAATTAGATTCACCAATAAACGTAACCTCAATATCTTTGAATGTGAGAAGCATATTCTGGGAAAACATGTAGACTCAATATAGCAGGTGGGCAGGATGGATCCTAGCTGACATCATTTGTTGTTGGGATAGGATCCGACTCCCCACAAAACTGAATTTGGATTAACCTTCTTGGTGTTAACCCTAAGCGTGACTTGGGTTTGGAATTTTATGCAATTATAGTTAAACCCGAGTCAGGCTCGGGTTGATGTGTAATGATACATCCCATAGTGCTAAGCTAGAATAACTCTTGGGATGGTATTCTGCTACCATCTAATGGATGAAATAACATCATGCTGTAAAATATCATGAGTATTTCTATGCAATGTGCCACTTTATAGTAACTCTGTAGTAACTCATCAATATTAATGAGTTAATATTAATGAATATTAACAGTAGCTGCATGTCAAAAAGGCAAAATATTTGTGATCAATTGCAAGAACAAGCAAGATATTAGCCCCTTAAGCACTGTTCACAATGCTGCAACTGTCAATGCTTATGTCAGGAAAGGTGGAAGTCATTAAATGTTGCGCTGTAGTAGCCTGCAATAACAAAATACAGGCCAGTTACTGACATTTTACTCTCTCATGTGGAAGCAACAGAAAAAATTAAGGAAAGTGCTCAAAGAAACACGATTCTACTGTCCTGATTGCAACATTGGGTTGTGCGTTGATAACTATTTCAAAACATACCACACAAAGTGTGTGTGCTAAATCTGAATTAGTAGAGCAGGTGACACTAGACATACCTTTCCTACTGTATTTATGTTGACATTTTGGTATTTACATTTTTTTGTTACACATAATGACTTTTTTTTTTGTTAAAAAAAAGGTTTTCCTGGGGTAACAGTAAGGTGACTATGAGTATTTAGACAATATTGATAAGCTGAAAAATGCAAACTCAAAACACATTTTAAGTGCAAGTAATCACACAGAGCAGAATGGAAGTCTTGTCATCTGAACTGGTCAGCCTTCATACTATATGCAGTAAATTGACATTTACTGATCCAGGGTGACATTGTAAATGCGTGTGCTATGTAATGAAGTGGCACCCTACCCATAACTAGTTCACAGTTTATGCTTAGTACTGATGTATCCCCATGACAACGATCTGTTATAAATGGATTCACAAAATGGATTCCTAAATTTGATAATGTATAGATACTGTAGCCTTAAAATACAAAAGCTATGGCTTATTTACTTAGTGTTATACAGGTCAGTCGTTAATGATTTGTGGGTTTATAACTCGCAGATCCACCTGTTTGTGGATTTCTTATCAATAATTAAATGGAAATTATTTTGCATGTTTTGTGACTTATTGTGGAAAACTTTGGATGACGTGGTAGCCGTACTGCTTAAATGGACTGCAAACCTAGCAGTCTATGTCATGGGGGAGCTCGGTGGTTGCTGTGATGACTGCTGGGTGAAACAAGATGAGGGCCATTAGAAAATGACAGGATCTCGATTGTCTGTTATCTTTTTGTTTCAATCCTTCATTGCACAGTTTGATTAAAATTAAAGTTTGTCTTGTGAGCGTTCTCAGCCTCTAAAAATCTTCACAAACATCAACATCATTGTTTTGTCTTGGTAGAGTAATATATTGCTGTACTTTCCCCTTTTGTATTATAAAGTAGCCTTTGTCAGAATGCCTAATCTCACAGATTTACCACTGTTTATAAGGTATTATAATATATAACTTCTTCCCACCTTCCCTTCTACATCTATAACCTCAGGCAATTAGGTGTAGTAAAAGACAAGCAGGAGTTAAATTACAATTTAAACAATGTATTATTGATAATATTCATAAATAATAACAATATGCAAAGTACATTTGAATATTGGCAACCATACAACCTAATTAAATGATGATGTGTAGTTTCAGGCGGCACACATACTTGTTTGTTACTTAATGTCTCTAGTTAAGGCATCATTTGTGGTCAGCTTTCAGCCACATGCCTGTTTCAATATGGCTGCCAAGCTGTGCTCTTCATTGTGTTGTCCTTTCAATTCATCAATTTGGTAAGAGAGAGATGCTCCTTCATCAGATGTTAGTAAGAAAGAGAGTGTGAGGTTAAGCAAATAAATTTTATAGATGTTCTGTCCAACCCTTACAGCCAATAAAGTGTCATGGTACTTAAAGGCTTCTGTTATAAACCATGTCCAAACAGCCATACTTCAGACCAATGGGGAAATAGAACATATTAACACCTGCCATCCACCCAAAACCATTTGTTGAGGTAAAGCTTGGCAGTTAGGTAACCTGGCTTTTTGTGGGGGACTCTAGCAGAGAAACATTTGTTTCAAGCAGTTCTTCCCCCAACTCTGTTGTAAAATTCAAAGAGACCCATTCCTGGTGGGTATGTAAACATGAATGCTTCTCACATAATGTAACACTAATATTACATTGCTTTGCATAAGTTACAAATAAAGACATACCAAATATTTATCAACTTATATGCAAAATCTCACATTACAACAACCACGATAGGTTGAAACTTTACATAACTGTCAGGAGGCTGTCCATAGGGGATTTCATAACTAAACCACCATCATCTGCATCTGCGAAACTGAACAGTGATTGTGAGTGTTTATCATTTATAATTTTGTCTTAGTGTTTTGTTGGATTTCTTTTGTACCTATAATATTAATCATTTTTATTGTTTATCCATCCATCCATTTTCCAACCCGCTGAATCCGAACACAGGGTCACGGGGGTCCACTGGAGCCAATCCCAGCCAACACAGGGCAGGAATCCAATCCCGGGCAGGGTGCCAACCCACCACAGAACACACAAACACACCCAGCACACACTAGGGCCAATTTAGAATCGCCAATCCACCTAACCTGCATGTCTTTGGACTGTGGGAGGAAACCGGAGCGCCCGGAGGAAACCCACGCAGACACAGGGAGAACATGCAAACTCCACGCAGGGAGGACCGGGGAGGCGAACCCAGGTCTCCTAACTGCGAGGCAGCAGCGCTACCACTGCGCCACCGTGCCACCCTTTTTATTGTTTACTAGTATCTATTATAATAAATTAAATTTTGTAAAAAGTTGAACTGTGGAACTATGCACTTTGTTAGGGGGATGCCATGCATTTTTGTTTCAGCAGCCAACCTCAAACACATGCTTTACTTAATGCGTTGATCGTTCTGCCTCACACTTTTCACAGCTCAGAACATACACTAATCAATAGCCCAATACATACTCATGCATTTTCGCATTCACAGAGGTCCTGCAGCCCAACCCACTTTGAATCACAAGAGATAACTGTACTTATATACAGGGAGCAAAGCAATTTCAGCTACTGTATAGTGATAAGCCTTCATAACATTTTCAGGAAATTAGAATTTATGTCTCCACATTAAGGAATAAGTAGATTGATAATGATTGTGAAGATGATGATGGTAACAAACGAGCTAGTGTTCACTGTTCACTCCTATGCTCACACACACTATCTGTAGCAATGGTTAATACCTGAGTGCTCTGGGTGCTCAACGTGTCCAGTCTTGGTTTATCTGAATCAAGCCACCTGGACACATATAAGATATTCATAGCCATGTTACTGTCCCATCTATCCCTGCTAAGTGCTGTTTTACAGTAATGTTTGAATATTTTGTCCTTCAGTGCCTGCTTTATGATGTGTGGGTGTCTGTATGTGGTTTTGGGCCAGCTGCAAAATATATAATTAATGTTTCAAAAATTGGGTGCCTCCTGCAAAATACAGCTTTACAAAGAACCAATATAAAAAAAACAAAACCTCATGATATTAAACACAGTTTTAAGAAGAGTTATGGAACAGTGACATGATGATTGGTACTTCTGCCTCACAGCCCAATTGACCTGGTCACTCTTTAGGTCAGGGGTACCCCACTACAGTCCTGGCTGCAGGTTTTCATTAAAACCCTTTTCTTAATTAGTGCACTGTTTCTGCTGCTAATTAACTTATTTTGAATTAATTTTAATTGACTCGTGTTTAAGATTTGTTTCCCTGAATTTCTTCATTATGCCTCTGAATTGTTCCATTTCTTTCCTTAAATAGCAAACAAACAGAAATGAAATGTGAAGTGAGTGAGCCAACAGAAGACCAGCTAAGTCAGGGCCTGAAACTCCAACCAATTTCACTCCAACCAGTTGCTTAGTTAGGTGCTGATTCTTGTTGTTAATTAAACTCGGTCTTTAATTCTATGGCTTGTTGCTGTGCTCATTGTGAAATATCATACATTACTGAAATTGCTCATTTTCTCTTTCCTAAGACCACTGGTAAAATGTTTTTTGGACCTGAGAAAATAAACATTCCTGAGACCTTCACTTTTCTTTATTTTCAGATATTGTGCGATGGACACAGTTTGCTGGTCATGTTTTGGCTCATTTTGTATCTCATTATTGTTTGGCAGCTAATTAATTAAAAAGAAACAATTAAGGGGTCTGAGTCTTCCAGAGCAAGTCAATTAAATTTCATTCAAAAGAAGTTAGTTAGCAGCAAAAACAAGTCACTAATTAAGAAGAGGGTAAGAATGAAAACCTGCAGCCACTGGGGCCCTCCAGGACCGGAGTTGGAGACCCCTGGTTTAGGTGATGACTGCAAGTTCTTCCCCATGCAATTGTACCTTTTCTCAAAGTATCATGTAATATCTCTTAATTGGTCTGGCATAAATAAGTTTATCCTTTGGTGGAATGGCAACCCCAAGAGTGCAGCACATTTTAACGTGAAGACGCACTAAAATGCACAATTGTGCACATTAATGTGTTTTCTTCAAAGGAAAAATCTTTCTTCACTGAAACTGCTGGTGCCAACTTAGTGATTTTTTTTCACTATGGATATTTATTTAAATTTTAAATCACATGCAAATACATGTAGAATTAATGTATAAAAACATTTCATTAAAGTGTTAATGACATAAATTTCACTGGAAATAAAATGCTATTTATTTCTCAATTATTTAGTGAAACGAAACAATGAGGTTCGATGCAAATTTAATTTCACACAAATTGTTTCGCTCATTACTGCTTATCACTGTTCACATCCAGCTCTCATGAAGGAGGTACTGAGATTACAAAAAGAATTCTCACACTTGGATGTTTTCACATTTTATTATTATACGACATGGAATTACAGAGGATTTAATCTGGCTTTTTAATAAATGGAAAAAGACTATTTAATATCAAAATAAAAAGATCTGTACAAAGTAGTCTAAAATAATTACAAACTGAAAGCAAAGAGTAGTTCATTTTATAAGTATTCACCCCTATAATATGACACACCTAAATCATCCCTGGTGTTGCCAGCTGGTTTTAGCAACCCCAGAATAATTTCAGTGGAAATCACCCATCTGTAGTCCAGGGGTTTCCACTGATTGTATTCTAAATGCACCTTAACTAGAAGGTCCATCTTGTGGTGAGTCCATATCATGGACAAACCTACACAATGAAGACAAAAGAAAACTCCAACCAACTTCATGAAAAGGTAATTGAGGGAACTGAGTCAAAAAAATATCTAAGTAACAGACTATCTCTTGGAGCCCAGCTAAATCAGCCATTAGGAAAGGGAAGGCGTATGGTGCAGTTTTGTGGAAGGGCATCCACAAAACTAAGTGATCAAGAAGAAGAATAGCGAGGATGACCACCAAGAGACCTCTGATCTGTGATTGGAGAATTTGTGCGTACAATAACTGTTGTCAATCACAACTTTATAGGAGTGTGGCAAAGAGAGAAAACACACATGACATCTCGACTACAGAAGGCACATTGGAGATGGTTCTACAGTCTGTTTAGACATAAATTGAGTTTTTTTGTCCATCAGATTAAAATTCCATGTTTGACATAACCTAAACACTGCATGTTATCAAAAACATACCATACCCATTGTGAACCATAGTGATGGCACCATCATGCTGTGAGGATGCTTCTCTGCTGCAGGCTCTGGGAGGCTCATAACGATGAAATGAATGCAACAACATAAAGGGAGATCCTGGAGGAAAACCTGATGCAATCTACAAGAATATATAAAAGAAGGTATGTTTAGAAGAAAACAAAAATGTCCTCAAGCCTGAAACCAAAGCTAGAGTCAGTGTCAGATTTTAATCCAATCGAGAATGTGTCGGCTGCTCACTCACAATAGTGTTCTTTTGTCTTTATCGTGTAGGTCAGGTCACAATACTGACTCAGTACAAGTTAAACCTTCCAGATCAGGTGCATTTATATGATAATCAATTGAAATCTTTTGACCACAGACAGTTGATCTCCAATGAACTAATGATGTGACTTCTAAATCCAACTGACTGCACCAGGGATGATTTAGGTGTGTCATAATAAAGGGGGTCAATACTTATGCAATTATTTAATATTTTATGTTAGTAATAAATTTAGACTGCTTTTTGCCGATATCTAACTTCATATTGACTTTAAGGAGTAGTTTTCTGTTAATCAGTGTTAAAAAAGCCAAAATAAATTCACAATTATTCAATGTTGTGTATCTTGAATATGTGAAAACTTCCAAAGGGGTGTGGTATAGCGGGTCCACAGCTTGCTTGGTAAAGGCCATTTTTTAAATAAATAATCTCTGCTCTCGCGGTGGCTTAGCAAGGGGACGTTGGGCCATAGCAAGCCACGGGGCGATCGGCGGTGTGGGCGTTTCTCACCGAGTGCACAGGTGAGGGACTGCCCACATCCGTGATTGTTCCGTGGCTAATTTGCTGCAGCTGTTATGGTCCTTCGTTGCTTAAATAGAAGCGCGAGTTGGTTGGAAGGGAGGAAAAAAAAGAACGAAAGGAAAGAGAGGATGGAGGTTACATGGGAGCGAGAGAGGAAGCAGGTCGGTGCAAGAGAGAGAGGCACGCGGTGCGTGTGTGTGGAGAGCGAGCGAACGAGCACTCGTGGGCAGCTGCGAGGGTCTGGGTGTTAGGCCTACACCCAGGAGTTAGAATTGGAAGTTGCTCCCGCTGAGCAAGCAGGTAGCGGGAGAGACTATGGAAAGGCGACTGGCCGCAGAAGACCAGAAAGGCAGCGCGAGTCGGGAGGCTTGGTCGGGGAATATCCAGCGTGAGCGTCCTGGTCGTTGGATTAAACCAAGTCTCGGGACTGGGATGAGTGCCAGACCGAAGCCAGGGATCAGGAGGTCTCCAGTTTCATGTGTGAGTGTTGGGAAATGGGCAGCTGCAGAGAGCGTCTCGCCTGCTGCAAAGCCCAACTGGGAGATGCAGGTGAGACGCTAACGTAGAAGAGCACTGGACTTGTTGATTTTTGAAGATTGCTTCCTAAGGAACATTTTAACCTCATCTTAAAAGGATTTTTCTATTTATTGATTTTTTCTTAACCTCACCTTTCTTTAATGGATTATTTTATTTAATGAAGATTTTGGAAAGCACTGCACTTTATTTATGGACACTTTGTTTTTGATTGTTTCTTTTAATAAAAGCACAGTTTCACTTTTTTTTACCATCCCCTTGCTTGTTGCCTTCACTGACTAGCTCACTCTGTAACATTATCGACGGTGTTGGGTTCAAGAGCTTTCAAATAGCGATGGGAGCGTGGAGCCAGAACCCGCATCGTCACAAGGGGTGACTACTTTCATAGGCAGTGTAGCAGGCTGTGTTAACTGGCATGCTGCCTTGAGTCCAAATTGAGCTCAGTTATGTTAAACACCTGTGAATCCTTACCTGTAATATTTTGTGAAATTCTGCTTCAAAATTAAAAGAAAAAGTCACTTTTCAACACCAGAGAAACTCCAGAGAAGAGCAACAAGGCTGATTTCAGGACAGTATGATATATGCTATTTAAGCAAGTGTTGGTTAAGAGGAGACATAATAAAAGTGTTCAGAATTATGAAGGGAGTTAGTACAGTACATGTCAGCTATTACATGAAAGTGAGGTCTTCAACAAAACATGGAAGCACAGATGGAAGCCAATTAAGGACAAATTTTGTACAAACATTAGAAGATTTTACTTCACACAGAGAACCAAATGGAATATGAAATCTCATCATATTGTGCAGATGTTACATGAAGAAGGATAAATGAGTTGTATTGGGCTAAAAGGCTTGCTCCCATCATAATTGTTTTTAAATTCCTTGTAACCCATCTGGGGGTTAGCTGATTATCCTAATTTTCTTTTTGAAGCTTCAGCCAACTCCTCACCTTAGGCACACTTTTCCTAAAAGGAGCAAATACTCATCTGGGGATTAAGGCTGACTGTACAGAATTCTCGAAAGAAAAATTTCCTTTATCCATAAAACTACCTCCAGTGTTGTGCAAGTTCACACCTCACAAGAACTAGCTCAAAGTTCAGTTCACACAGATTAAAATGAATAAATTCATAGTTCACCATTTCAATTTTGAACTAGTTCATGTGCAGTTCATTTTGTATTTTTTAAGGAGTGAGAATAAATGACCTGTGAGTTTACTTATTTCAATTTTGCATGCCTTATATTAGGCTATTACAGTGTTCTTGAATAAAATACAATACTTAAGAAGACTTTTTTATTTAAATACACGTTATTGAGTTATACCCAGCAACAAACACATATAACCATATATGCTAATATCCTCCTGGTCAAAAAAGAAAGTAAATAGTTGCAAGTAAACATATACATTACCGTTCTATTTCCAACCGTGTGACACAAATGGTGACTGTGGAACCAGCATGTAGGTGAACTAACCTATTACCCTGCCGGTCAAAATTTACGTCACATATTGCTTGTCCAACAGGGGAAAATATAAAGTGGCCTCACGAAGTACAACGTTTTCCTAAATGTGAAAGCGGAGCTTCACCACATGCTCATGTCAGCAAGGGAGAAGCATTAAGCACAAGCAGGCAGGCACAGACAGTGCCAATATGATTTCACGTTACTTTTTCCAAATACTAATAAATGGCAAAAAATTTGTACAAAATAAATATTTGTAAAAATCCACTATCTGTGCTTATCTAAACAACGTATTTATATTCAGCTCCAACCCTACATTACAGGGTAAAGCAAAATGTTTAATCTGGGCCTAAACCAGATCCAGAATGTCACATAAAACTAAACTAGCTCATGTTCAAGTTCTTCACTTGCAAATGCATTACATTAAGTTCACCTTTCTTAGAAAAATGAGCTTGCTCAATGAATGTGTTCTTTTGAACTAGTTCATGCGCAACACTGACTACCTCAACCCTTGTCTGCTCCAATCCTGCCTAGACATTCATGGCATGCCTTTTTTTAGCGTACAAAGACGAGTAATTTTACCCAATCAACACTTGGAAAATGGGCTTAGGTAGATAATGTGGAATGAGAAAGGTGGCACCCCAGATCCGCAAACTGACAAAAAGTCAAAGTTTGCTGAAAGCAGAAAGGTCATGTTCAGAATGGTCCAAATTATTCAAGAAGCACTTAAATGGGTTTTGCATAGTTGGCAGGAAAAGGGCAGACAGCACTTTGTAAAATGCCTGGTTTGAAGAGAAGGATTTGCACATGTAAAATGAGTCAGGCAGAGAATTTCTTTTTTAAAAACTGCAAAGAAACTCTACACTGTAACTTCAGCCCCCTGCTTCCTAGTCCCCTAACCAGAACAGTGAAAGTAAGTAGCCAATAGGCATTGGGCAATCTAAAATATTTAACAGTAATGCCAGGTCAGTGATGTCAAGATACCTTTCTCATGAAAAATAAAAAACAAAATCTATTGGATTTTATTAACTATACATGCAGTGAAACTCCTCTACCCTTTTACACACTTGACAGCAAATTATTTCTGCTAAATTCTTTCATCTTGAAATAATTAAGACCATCATGACCATGACAGTTTCCCCACAGTGTTTCACAGAGCGGCTAAAAACCACGTTGTGGGGTTCTTGAAGGCTACTGTCCCATTATGAATGAAGGTTTTAATACTTTACAGAATATCTGTCAATCATTATTTCACATTTCATCTTTCACACATCAGTTGAGTTTAAGAATGTAGAAGAAAAATGATACAGTCTTGATAGTAGTCTTCACAGAAGGCTTCATTATAAAACTCTTTATTATTCATTTTCTAATTGCACTTATTTCAGTGCAGGGTTGTCAATAGGCCAAGCCTATCCTTGCAACAGCATGTGCAAGCCTGAAATCATTTATGGATGAGATGCCAGGGCTCACAAGCACTCAGCCAATCTAGAGTAGCTAATCAGCCTAACGAGGAGATGAGCAGAGGCATGTTTCCTCCACAGATTGGAACCCAGGATTCTGGAGCTGTGAGATGACTGTGCTAACAATTGTACTTCCATGTTGCTCAAGTTGTTTAGACAATTCCTATCATTAGGGACAATATTAAATATGAACAACAATGATACGCTGGTTTATACAGTGCCCATTTATAGACTATAGCTCTGCCTTTAACACAATAATCCTGTCTAAGCTCATCATCAAGCTCATGGATCTACGTCTGAGCACTTCATCGTGCAGCTAGATATTTAACTTCCTTACAGGCAGACCCCCAAGGTGGGTTGAATGGATGGCCACACTTTATCATCCTTCACCCTCAACACAGGGGCTCCATAGGGCTGTGTTCTGAGCCCTCTGCTGTACTCCCGCTACACATATGATGGCATGGCTACACATGGCTCTAACATCATCGAAAGGTTTGTTAATGACAGATATGTTTTAGGCCTGATCTCTAAAAATTAGCAGGCTTACCTGGATGAAGTAAAGAGTTTATCAAACTGGTGACAGAACAACAGTCTATTCCTGTACGTCAGCAAAACAAAGGAGTTGATTGTTGACTTTGGGAGACACCCCCTGAGTATTAACAGCACTCTGGTGGACAGTTTTAGATAACCTGAGTTCATAGCACCTCTTCAATTAATGACTATGGACAAATAACACTTATGTTTCTCATCATGAAGCCATTTGAGAGGCTGGTCCTGCAGTATAAAAGTTCTCTTGTGGTAGACCACCTGGACCCACTAAAGTTTAACTATTGAACAAAAATTAGTGGTGGATGCATTACCAGTCTGCTCCATAAGGCTTATCTTCACCAGAACAGCATTGTGAAGGTTATGTTTTTTTATTTCTCCAGCATCTTCAATACCATCCAGTGATCCATGTTAAGGAGTAAATTCAGAGGTGTATGAGCTTGTGGTGTTCTGGATAATGGACTACGTGTCAGGCAGACTGCATTTTGTGAGACTCGAGGACTCTGTTTCTGATATGGATGTGAGCAACACTGAAGCACCACAAAGAACAGTCCTGTCTTTTTCTCTTCACTATGTACACTTATGACTATTAATATAACACCAGGTCATGTCACAGATACTAGTCAGAGGGTTCCACAATCTTCAACCTCACCTTTTTATAGTGGTTAACAAAAAATGGCACTCTTCATGGTAAAGTCAAATGCTCTGTTTTGGTCTCACAATCTCACAACAGAACATGCTCAGTACAACCGAGGATGGGAGCACATCAGATGTGTGCTCATTCACAGGAGTCCTCTAATGCTATACACATAGGATCACAAGAAAGAGTTGTAACAGAAGCCATAGGTGGTTAACCCAGAGGAAGAATTCTGATTTCTTGTTGTCTACACCTACCTGCAGTAAAATACCAAGCTGGTTGCTTTTAAAACTCCAGAACTAAAGGACACAAAGATTTATTCAAGGATCTTCACCTGGAGAAGTAGATATTCCATTTGATAAAAGCACTGTTAGTGGATAGGCTTTATGAACTGCATGTTCTGTGAAACACTAAACAAGAGTGACTGAATGATGAGGTTATCAAAGAAGTGATTACAAGTAGTGGTTTCAGACTAGTACAAAAGGGGGTTACACACATTTGTTTTGTGATGGCACAAGACTCTAGAGGTTGACAAAGATCTTTTAGAAAGAGTGTGTAAAAGAGTCCTATTTATCCTATGAATATGCACAAAACAGTATATAAGACATTAACTGAAATAAAATAATTGTGTTGCCAAACCTTCTTGGCAACCCTCATAAAGTCCCCTGATAACCTAAGCAGACAGATCTTCAGGCTGCAGAAAGAAATCCTACATGAACATGGGGAGAACATGCAGACACCAGAGAGATTTGAACTCCGGATTCTGCATGTGTGAGGCTGCAGACTTAACCAGGGCGTCACCCATATTTGGTTTTTGCTGTACTTAATGTAAGATATTCAATGCCCTGACAATGCTCATAAAGGCACTGCAGATTGAAATAGAAGTTTTTCATTTTGTGGATTCACAAATCAATATGGAGCAGTAAAGAAAGGAACAAAATAGCATTTTGTCAAGAGAGTGGATGTGAACTTCTGAACTCAGGCATTCAAAACTGAATATAATTATGTCTTAGCAGTGACTGCTGATTAGTTCCTTCCAGGTCTATAGGGACCATTACATGGGCTTCTAAAAATCATTAAACATTCCCTGAATGGAAGGCTGTGATTTGGATGATGTTTTACCATTAAGGCTAAGGCGGTGACCAGGTCAAAAAAAAAATCATTTTTTACTGAATAGACTATGTTTTTTCAATAGATGTGAGCTTATAATAGAAGAGAAGGAACAATGTGTGGATATAAAGAATTAGCCCTGCTACATTTGCACTTTTTCCCAACTCTATTACCTTCTTCCAGACTGGTTTCATTACCGAAGTCGGAACGCTTTTACAAAGGCAACGACATGTCGTCAGCTGTTATTAAAATGTCGCATTTTCACTCTTCTCCTTATTTTCACAGCCTTGGGGCAGCCAGTACAAGAGTGAACAATGCTCAACTAATGACACAAATAGATGACAGTGGAGTGGCATGACAGCTTTTATGCTGAGTGTCAGTGACATTGCCGGTGCGCTATTGTCTAGCATTGCCATGAGATATCATCTACAAGGGAAAGATGCAAAGGTTTCTTTTTTTTGTTTGCCCATACATGTGATAACAAATAAAATTGATTTTTTTTATCTTTAAAGGCACTATATTTAGTATATGAAAAGGTAAAGCATTCTTGAATAATGTCTATTGTTCTGTTGCAATGTGCAATTCTAGAAAATTGTGCAATTTGTTCTTCTGCACCTTTTGTAACAGAAATATCAAGTCCTAAAAATGTAACTACCTTAATATATGATATTATATTTCAGAATCAAAATGGACTAAACAGGTGTGTACATGGTATGAAGGGCGGTCCAGCAGACAAGTGTTGTATTGAGCAGAGGTGACATAAGGCAGATGACAAGGCAGACAGTAAGCCCAAAAGGGTCCAGGCATTAGTGTGGAAGCATGGACACTGGACCAGAATAAGTCATATAGACTTGAGGAGTTCCCCAGAAGTAAACAGACTGGTGGCAATAATAAAAGAAGAAGGTTATATGGTGGGACCAAGGCCGGGAGATCCTCAGGAATCCATTGGGTACAGATGAGGACTCCCTCATGGAACAAGCAAGGCCCCGAGTTTTATTAGAAAGGGTCCTAGGTGTCAAGAGTACCAGGTGTTACCTGATTTATTCTCTGGCTTGTGTTTATTTTCCTTTTTATTGTTGTTTTGAAAGTATTTCTCAAGTTTTTTTTTTGTATTTTATGCTAATATTGTTATGTTTATTTATTGTTCAGAATATATTTATGATGGATTCAACCATATGTCTATTTCTTGTGTTTTGTGGGTGGAAACTCAAGATTTGGGGCACTTTGATGTCACTGCTGCTCAGACCACCATCATGTTAAGCTAAAGAGATGGTCTCAGCAATGGTTCATTGATGTTCACAGTCTCACAACAGAACATGCTCAGCATAGCCGAGGAGGGGACCATGTCAGCTGTGTACCTATCCACATGATTCCACTAGGGCTATACACATAAGATCACAAGAAAGAGTTGTAATCTCTCTGACCTTCCTTATTTTCATGTTTTGCATAATAAAAATTACTGTCTTTGATGTATTGTAACTTACAGGCCTCTATGCACTTCTGTTCTGGGTTAGGGTTCTTGGTTAGGGTGCATAGACAGTTAGACAGATTCCCTCTTAGCTATCTGTGCTACTGCTGTTATCCCTCCAAATCAAAGGAAGCTAACCGGTAACTACATTATAACAAAAATAAGAAGTGACTCTTTAGGGACTAGTATTTCTTCATGAAAGCTGCAAATTCTCTTTGTCTGTTGCCTGCATTTCCATGTAACAAACACTGCCAAACTCTGCCCTTCACTCTTTCTTATTTCACACTCCTTCTTTCCCTTCACTACTTTTCCTTCAAACACAGAGCTTTCCATTTTTAACTGGTGTTTACATAGTGAAGGCTGTAGTTTTCAAAATCAAGGAACTCCATCACCTGACCAGACCTGATTCCAAGCTATTTGTTTTAAAGGACATGGCAGCCTGCATTGTTTTGTATGGTTTGCTTCCACTTATGTTCAGTTGTACATAGCAATGGCTGAAACAGAAAAGAAGGAAAACCAAGGGTGCAATCTCCAAAATGTACCTTGTAGAAAAAATCAGAAGAGAATAAAAAGTAGTAAGACCTTGAATCCCATGAACGGATATAGTTTTCTTTTTCATTGAGAAATCTACAAACACCTAACAATCAACTGACATTGTAGCGAGCAAATGCATACCGACTGATAAAACAAATCTGCACAAAATGATCTTTGTGGGAAAACACAAATACATAAGAAATACCTTTACAGCAACCACAAACCCCCCAAAAAATATTGGTGATGGGTTGAATGACCTCAGAAACTTAGAAAGAGAAATGCTATTAGTGAAGAATCTATTATTTTCATGATATTATATTTCAGCCAGGATTCTCTGGCTGAGGTTCAAATCTTTCTCTTTTGTCTTGTTATTTTTTTTAAATATTAATATTGCTTGTGTTTACTAATCACATTAATCTTTGTTTTGTAGTTGGTCTGTGTATGTAATCATTTGTTATATGCTTTGCGTTTTGTGGGTGGTTTCTTAAGAGGCGGGGTTACCTGTCCATCACGACAAGGTACTTCCCTCCTCCCTATCAAGGCAGAAGGTATCCCACAGTACTTTGCACTTCATTTGAATGTGCTTGGGAGTTTCTGGTGGGTTTTTATGTTTCTTCTTTGCTTTGTATTACCGGATTTTTTAACTTTTTAACTTTTTTTTTTTTACTTCACCATTGGATTTCTCTTTTGGGACTTTGTTGCTTTTGGAATTGCCTTTTGCAGGCTTTGTATGCTTTTTATGATCTTCTGAGCTTCACAGTGTAACAGAGCCTTTTTGTGAAGGGTTTTATAAAGATCCTGCA
The DNA here is from genome assembly GCA_026402145.1 of Polypterus bichir lapradei. Classification (NCBI taxonomy): domain Eukaryota; kingdom Metazoa; phylum Chordata; class Cladistia; order Polypteriformes; family Polypteridae; genus Polypterus; species Polypterus bichir. Next base: position 1,829,777 of record JANRMT010062803.1, on the reverse strand, counting down.
TTGCCCTTACAGTATATGTAGCTGGGCTTTGATAGTAAATCCCCCACTAGTGGGAATTTTTAGAAGTGTTTTGGAACTCTTTGGTGCTTTGAACTTCAAGTTCATAATGCGTGCTACATCAGAAATTGTCATGTATTTAGGAGCTGGGTGAAAATGTAGCAAAATCTCATCTCATAGAAGATACAACTACCAATGAAAGTGAAAGTATTATTTTTTAAATAATCTTTTCATCGGGGGATCTACAGAGTTAACATCCTTCTTGAATCATTATTTATTCTAGAGCTGGGCAACAGTATAGAAAAACATTGACTAGGTGAACACTGTAACTAATAATAAAATGAAAGTAAAGTGTAGTGAACTTCATTTTGTAAGATATCTAGTGAGTCAATCATCTTTCATAAAGAATCATCCATTTTAGAGGTAAGTGACATTTTGGCAAAGAATCGTGTAGTGGAATTGGGTATCCAGCCTTATTGAGGGATTTAGTATGTCCTTCATTGTTTAGGAAGCATTAGTCATTTAGGAGATAAATGAATGTGTGACAATAGGTCAGCTAATGGAATGGTGTAACTGTGGCTTATAATACAAGTCATTTTAAAAAAAAAATTCTCACCTCATTTCTATCAAATGGTGCTGAGCGTTTCTTCACCATGAACAATTTACTGGTGCTATTGGTTACCTTTTGAAGTCTTTTGTAAAACTGTATTTTTATTTTTTGTTTTACAACATTATTATTATATTTTCTTATGGGCACCGCCATTCTCAGCTCCTGTAGTTATTAAGCAATGGTCTGGGTGTCATACATAAAAGCTGCTGTCTAATTATCTAAATCATCCTAGATATTGGAAAAAATAATTTTTTTTTGAGCATTAAATCTTTTATAAAGAACTCTTGAATACCTGCTTAATTTATTTGCTCTGAATAGTTGCCTCATGATTTTGTTTGGTTGCTAGTCTATCCAGTTTCTGACTTCAGATTTTTTTCTTTTAGCTATGTTCTTGTCATGTGGCTATATTTATCAAGCATCTCAAAGTACAAACAGTCCTAAATAGTCTTACTCTTAGGAGTAATACTATTTTATTAATTTTGCTAATTTAGGAAACTACGTATGACTTAATTGGAATTCATTATGGCCTATGAACTGTTCTCAGTTACTAGGAGCTAGAAGATGACAGCATCCAGGTAGAGATTGGTATGCACATTCCTGAAAGTTTGGAATATTTTGGAAACACTAGGCAACAATGAACTTGTAAAATGATATCATATCATAGAGATGGAATAATATTCATAATAAATCAAGCCATGCACTGTCAGCTGAAATGAAAGTGTTGATAACTTTGTTTTTTGATCATAGAAAAAATGCAGCTTTACAATAGCAGAGATTTGAGTATGTCACAACCAACCATTTATCCAATTTTTGAACGCCCTTACAATGTGTGATGTAATGCACACATTACCCCACAACTCCAAGCTAGGTAATATTAATGCAAGCTATGTTTGTGAAAATGACTGGTTTACATGGAGTTGTCAGTGTGATGACAGGCCTGCACATGAAGATCATTGCCCCAAGTGAGGACAAAGCAAGCATACGTGAATCGGAAGCAATATCACAGTATCAACGCACAGACGGTTATGGATGCAGACTGTATTGTAGTAGCCAGCATATTATCCTGAAGATAAGTGGGACATGATGGGTGACTGTTAAACAGTTCTGTATTCCACAGACCACTGGTGCAAGAGCATTACACTTTACAAACTCAGGAAGGTTCAAGAAGGCAGACATGGCACTGGATAATTGAATACTCACAGAAGATAAGGTTGAATCAAAGAGACAGACAGACATGTCATGCAACTGTGATAGATGATTGGAAGAGTCAACATGACTTCAGAAACAGTGCGATTATAGCCGTGGTGAATTTCAGTAACTGTTACTTTACAAGATGTTTCTGTTGCCATAACAGCAGGAAGGTGATTCTTCATTGACCATTCTTTGTTAAATTAACATGCTTGTTATTGAGATTTACTTTAATTCGGTGGTTGTCTGTCTTTCCATCTCACTACTTGTTACATTATTATTCTTGATGTTGTTGTGAAGTGGCAAATTACGTGCAGCTTAGATCAATACCCTATCTAATGTTTTTCTTTTTCTTCCTTGAATATTATTATTATTATTGTTGTTATTATCATTATTATCTTTGTGGAGAAGCCTTACCATTAGTATGAGAAAATAAAACACAATCATTAGTGCCATTTTGTGGCCCTGTGTTCTCTAAAATCGTGATGTCATTCATTGTTAAACATGAACTTCTACTCCTTTCTGGGAGTGGGTGTAGGACACTACATAACTACTGTTCATGCCCTAGTTTAGGGTTATAACACATTTTTATCCTATTCAGACATTTAGTGCAATTCCTAGGAATAATTCTGAGATAAATACAGGCACTGGTCCTACTTATTATCTTGTTGTCTGTCATATATGACACTTTATGCATTTAGGAAGATGAAAGTGAACTTTTGAAAAAATCAAGAGATTCCTCAAGAAATATTACTGAACCAGGCACAGACTGACAACGTGTCATCTGGAGGAATTCAATAATTATCTAATATGTTAATCATAGATTTGGCATAGACAATGCTTACAACAGACCAACTTCTTCCAGGTAGCAGCCATATTAGGTATTATATACGGTATGAAATTCAAAATATTTTATTGACAGCTTCCTTTGTGAGTGTGGAGCCTGGTGATAATGAAGCTAGGAAGTAACCTGTTACTGGGGCAAATGTAATCGACAATGTTGTCTCTTACACAATCAGACATGAAGACATTTAGTTCTTCAGATGGATTGTCATCCTTCATCATCACTCCACTCTGTTCTTTTTTTATATTTTTTCTGGACTGATCAAAGCAGACCACTAAAAAAGTTGCTGCAAGTATGGTCACCCCAGTACAAGTTAGCTAATCAGTCCCTAACCAGATTTGATCTTCTGAGTCCTTGTCCCTGTATAACTCTGATACTAGCATGTTGCTCCGTGTCTTATTTTGATGGTTTCATAATTATGGAAAGTAAAAAAGAAACTGCATTATCTCATGTGAATGTTTCTTCCAATCTTTTTGCGCCATTAGCGTCTGTTTCATTTAAGTGTCAGACACATCAAAGCTCGCTGCGTGCTGACTTGAAAGAAGCTTCAGTGCTTAAGAAGCACTTTCCAGAAGCAAAATAAATAAATAAACGTTGAATAAATGCAGCAAGCTAACACACTAATTTGGAAGCTGTCAGCAATCTCACGCTTGTTTCACTTGACTGACAAAATCAGCGCCTCGCATCTGTCAGCATCTCCAGAACAATTATTTGTTTCTTTTGTTTTGTTTTCTTATTTTCCTTTTTAATCGACTTTTTTTCTTTTCACTCCCTTTAATTCAAATATACATGATTAGTTTCAAAATATGTGCGATCAAGGTCACCTGAGGGTGTCAATGGAGACATTGCTGATAAGCTGATGAGCAGATCAGAAGCTTCCTTAGAACTTTCTTAAGGCTGAGAGAGAAGATGGAGCAGAAATTCTTGGTCAAGAAGAATTTTGAGTTTTACTGCTCCTTCTGATTTGTCTTATGTTTAGTGAGAGCAATTTTCTACAAACACTGGACAAAGACTGAGAGAGGAGAGGTTAGGAGCATGTGCAGATACACTTTGCCACACTCACCACATTACAAACCACCTGAGTATTAATGGACAAAGCAAACTACAAAATAATAGAACATGACAAATAGCCAAAGTCATGCTGAAACTACAATAAAGCTGGCGCACTCTGGAGTAGACCCTGGAGCCAGAAAGACACCAGTACAGTCCAGTGATGACTTAGGAAGATAATGTAACAAATGAAAACAAAATTAGAAAAAACAAAGGAAAAAACTGAGGTAACAAAAGGCAACATGACAAAAATTGGTAAGGTAACAAAAGGCTATGCCACATTGTAGCGAGGCTACATACAGTAGTAGTAATAGTGTTGTCAGTGTTTGTACCACGTGTGTCTTGTTTCCATCGTCCCGTTTGCTGTTTGTGTGTGTCAGTGAATGCTTTCCCCATACAGGGGGACAGATGATGGAAGGAGACCGCAGCCCCAAACCTGGAAAACACCGGTTTACTATCTATCAATCAATTACATCTGTCACAGGACTATAAAAACAATCAAGAGGGAACAAGAAGAGAGAGGGGAGAGAGAAGGAGACTTTCATTTTGAATGACCATGAACCATCTGTACCTGCTGTATTCCACATCGCGCATTTCCATCCAGTTTGTTTTGCATTCCGCCGGACTTACTCCAATACCCTCATCACGCAAGACACTGGGGTCGGATTTCATCATCCACCACGCGCCGAGGATACACGGTGAGGCTATTCCATTTTGTTCCGGGAAATACAAACACTCCATATATCAGTTAACCAGTCATCTGCATTCAGGGCAATTGTTACTTGGACTCAGGTTCACGACCGTTCATTTCCGTATAACATTCATTTTTGTTATTCGTGTTGTTTGTTATATGTTACAAGGGCAAGGGAGGGTTTATTATATTCATATATGTAGTTTGTCATGTTGTTGCTTTGGTGGAGGGATATATATATATTTTTATTTTGCTATTTTTTCTGTTTCATTTAATACAATTTATCAGTTTAAGTTTACATACTGTATCTGCTTTTCTTTTGTGCTTATTTACACCGTCAATTGTGGGGAAAAATTTAATTTGTTAGAGGTACAGCTTGATAATTAGATTCAACCTCAGTAATTTATCCAGGCCCCAGGTCTTGGAGGTGTAGCTACCGGCCGGGTAAGGGGTCGGCCGTTACAACGTTAGGCTTTCCTAAACTCTTCCGAGCTAACTATCTACAGTAAAGTAGAATGTGCAGTGCACATTAAAAGTACTTACTCTCTAGGAGGTTTTCTCAGTTTATTTTTATAAAATTATAAGTTCACACAAACACTGCTATTTGGTCTTGTTGAACAATCATTCATTTTCCCTTCAGCCTCAATGATACAGTATGTTATGTGTGCTCTCAAGTGCACAAATGTTATTGTTTCAAAGGAACCAGGAGATTTTCAAAAAGCACATAGCAATGTCAGACTGGCAAGAGTTAAAACTGAGAAGGCCATTAAACTTAAGATGAAAATGAAACCAAAAACAGTAGTCTTGAAAACAAAGCCATCATCACAAAATATTGAAACACACTCCACTACTTGGTTTGAAAAGCTGAACTACCCAGAATCGCAAGTCCATGCTTTGATTATTCAGTCAGGGAGAACTCTGGGAGAAGGGCAAGTTGCTGAATTTATACATTGTGGATGCAGCGAAATCGGCCTGACCTTAAGGGTCAATTGACTACTAAATGCTGGTGCATAACTGCAAAATAATATGATGTAAAAAATATAAACCTTTTTATATTTAACCCATTGAAACCAATAAGGTTGAGAAAAAAAAACACACATACACATATATAACCTGAAAAAATAATTTAAAAGAATTAACACTAGAATTACCAAAGCCAATGAAAAAACTCGTAAATCCAGCTCACCTTAAATCCCTTCGCACCTCTCCGTCAGCCTCTTTTGTCTTGTAAATGTGTCGATAAGCCCATGCAGCAAGCAGCCTACTATTCCATTCCACTTTTTTTTTTTTTTTTTGATCTTGCCCATGCAGTCTCCACTTTTTGGTGTATGGCGCTGTTTCTTTTGTACTCCAGGACATGCAGAGGAAAGAATAGTGCAGAGAGGTCAGTTCCGCACTATATGCAATCATCAGATTCAAATGTTAACAGTTCACACACACCCAAGGACCATTCTTCCTACATTTACGACACGTGCACCTGTTGCATTGTACACACTCCTCTCAATGCTGTGGTTCCTATTACATTGAAGGGGCGCCTGACACTGACTGACTGAGTTTGCTTTCCTGGGGGAAGCGGCTGTCTTGGAACAGAAGCTTGTCAATGTTGCATCCTCTTTTGCTTTATCCATCGCCTTTTCTTGTAAGAAGCGACAAAGAACACTCTTTTTTTCTCAGTGGCCCCCGTGCACACCTTGTACAGTATATATGCGTTGATCGCCGGCAAGTCAAACATGTTATAGCACACAGCAATCGGCCACCTGTGTGCTTCTGCTTGCACTGAATAAGCTCACGCCTTCTGGTGCACAATGTCAATGCAGCACAGGGCAAAAAAGAAAAAGAAAAATATATGTGACATTTTGAAGAAATCATTTTATAACCTGAATAGTACCAATCAGAAAACATTGTCGCACTAATGCAATATTATTTGAAAATGAATAGCATCAGATCGGGTATGAATTTATACTGGCACAGTTAGTTAGAGTCAGATTTGGGGCGGGGGATATGAGGGAAAGTGTGAACGTGACTGAGAGAATTAAACTGAAAAAAAAAAAGCTAACTTTTAGAAATACCATACATTTACAGCTGATCTGATGCTGTGAGGAATTCTTTCCTGGCAAACAACAGGACTCTTAATACTAACTGAGCATTATTTTGACACCACAAAGTATATGGATCACTTCAAAGAACCAGACTACTATTTTAAAATGGACAATTCCAGCCAGATAATAAATCAGGTTTCAAAGATAATCAAAGAGACCTGCAAAGTCTCCAGATCTCAATGCAACAGAGTGTGCTTGGCATGAGATGGAGCTGGAGGCTCCCAAACTCAATGTATGTCTTAAAAATTTGCTGGACCTCTGTGATGCAATTAAGATGCCATGGACCAGAATCCCTAAAGAATGTTTTGGTGCCTTCTTGAATGAATGACTTCATAATTTAGGCTGTCCTAGAGCGAAAATTTGAATTTTTCCTGGTACTTGATGCAGTGGATTCAAAAAGTATTCTGACAGCTTTACTTTCTTCAGCTTTTTATGTTGCAGTCTTATGCCCAAATCATTTACATTCACTTTTTCATTTCAATAGCCCAGAATGACAAAAGTGAATACAGGTTTTTTACAAAATTTAGAAAAACTGATCTATACTAATAAAAGGCAAAGCCCTCACTGACTGACTGACTGACTGACTGACTCATCACTAATTCTCCAACTTCCCGTATTGGTAGAAGGCTGAAATTTGGCAGGCTCATTCCTTACAGCTTCCTTACAAAAGTTGGGTAGGTTTCATTTCGAAATTCTATGCGTAATGGTCATAACTGGAAGCTATTTTTCTGCATATACTGTAATAGAGTTGAGCTCGAAAGCCGTGGAGGGGCGGAGTTTCGTTTGACATCATCACGCCTCCCACGCAATCACGCAGTACGTAGAAAACCAGGAAGAGCTCCAAAAACCGCTAAAGAAAACATACATTATATAATTAAGAAGGCAGCGAAACAATTAGAAGCGAGCGAGTGACATATAAAACCATATTCAGCGGCTCACGTGAACTGACGCAATGCGCAGACAGAAAGTAACAGTTCCAAAGAGTGCTGAACAAAAACCGAATTACACTGCTACGCTCAAATAGACAAACCACACGCCGTGGCGCAATAGTAGAGGCTTCGCCTCTAGCGCCGAAGTTTGATTCCCGAGAGGGGATGCACTGAGTATGTACGTGTGCTTCCCGATTCATTTTAGCCTCGCATCCCCTTGGTTTGAGACGTATAAAAAAATATGCGGTTAACGCAGAAAGACAGATCACCAATTGAAGCTTTATGAATAATGGATACTTTATTCGCGATCAATGATTGTTTTGGTAAAGCCATACTCAGTGTATTCATTAGATGAACGGTAAAAAAGTAAGAGCGAGGGGAGGGTAACTTATTGAGGCACGCAGGCAAAACCACAATAGCACGCGGGCTCGATGTACTGTAGTGCGAGTCAACTTGATCTGAATTGCGCGATCACATTTGAAAAAATATATCTTTTCAACTTCTATTTAGTCAACACTTAGCATATTCATATGTAAGGCTGCTGCGCAACTCAGCACGCTTCCCATGTAATTGACTGCCTGCCCATATAAGGCCATTCTTCGCTGCGGTGTCTTTATTCGTTTCCTTGCTTCAACAAGGAAGTAGCTTTCTCACAGCTTCTGCGCTGTTTTATAAACGAATGACATATACGAAAGTCCTTTTTCCTTGCTTCGCCAACGAGGCAACCTTTTTATTTAATCCACGGGTTCTGCGCTGTTTTATTATTCATTTCTTACGATTGTTATAGTTATTGTGTACGTATTGTACACTTAGTTTGCTGTTTAAGTACCCATTTCCTTTATTTAATCCGCGGCTTTTCTGCTGTTGTTTTGTTCGTTTATTACAATTATACTTATTTCATTCACTTTCTCTGCCTGACTGCCTGCCCATATTAGGCGCTCCGCAGTTTTTTTGTGAAGCAGCTTTCTCACAGCTTCTGCACTGTTTTATAAACGAACGACATATAAGAAAGTCCTTTTTCTTTGCTTCGCCAACAAGGCAACCTTTTTATTTAATCCACGGGTTCTGCACTGTTTTATTGTTCATTTGTTATGATTGTTATAGTTATTGTGTAGATATTTTATACTTTGTTTAATGATCAAGTACCCATTCCCTTTATTCTTCCAACTGTACCCCTATTAAAATGTCTATCGACGTCATCACCATCAATCAAAGAACTATCACTTACCGAGTGGTGTCCATACTCGGAGATGGCGCCTGCCTTTTCCATTCTCTGTGTTACATATTGCACGGACATATCAGGCTCACTTTTGATATCCGCAAGGACATTGTGTCTTATGTATTAAATGACTGGGAGAGGTTCAAAGTATGGACTGATGATGGTACAGGAGATAATTATAGTACACAGGAGCACTATAAGACTGAAATGCTTAAGCCCTTCACCTATGGTTCTGCATGTGAGTTGATGGCTGCCGCTGAATTGTTTGGTTGTTGCTTTCAAGTGTTCCGATATAGGCAAATATTTTACACCTTTGGAGAACCGTCAATGCCTCTTAAACATCTTAGATTCACATGTGACAATTTGAGTAGTGGACACTTTGATGTTTATGAATATTTCAACTCTCAAAAGCTGGATGCGAAGTTATTGATGAAGCCGGTTGTGTGCTTACATCGATTGACACATGCTGAATGTCACTTCAACACAAATCCAGCTGATTATTACACCGGCAATCCAAGCTATGAGAACACAGTAAAAAGGAGGCGTATCAGACGTCGTGGTAGATTTTCTCATACAGCTAGACGGAATCAACTTCGTGCAGCTGCTGCCAAATACTCTCAGAAAAATCCACAAATTGATAGGGACGCTGTCGCTAAATACTCGCAAGCACATCCAGAAGTTAATAGGGACGCTGTCGCTAAATACTCGCAAGCACATCCAGAAGTTCATAGGGACGCTGTCGCTAAATACTCGCAAGCACATCCACAAGTTCATAGTGACGCTGTCGCTAAATACTCGCAAGCACATCCACAAGTTCATAGGGACGCTGTCGCTAAATACTTGCAAGCAAATCCACAAGTTAATAGAGGTTCTGTATATATATATATATATATATATAGATATAGATATAGATATAGATATAGATATATAGATATATATATATATAGATATGAGAACAACACTCATATCAATGACAAAGCAATTACATTAACAATCATGTTACGTTATTTTTAAAATTTTTCCTTTTCTTTTTTGTACCTTCTTTAACACACTACTTCTCTGCTGCGAAGCGCGGGTATTCTGCTAGTTGAAAATAAAAAGCTGAAATATTACTTTGGCCCAAAAGTTCAAACCCTTTACTCAGTACTTAGTTGAAGCCCATTTGATTAAAGCCTGGTGTCTGTTTGAGTATGACATGATAAACTTTGCACACCTGCATTTTGGCATTTTATGCCATTCTTCTTTACAGCTCTTCCAGGCTGGAGGCCGTAGATGGCCAACTATTTTCAGGTCTCTCCAGTGATGTTCAGTTTTGATGTTCAGGCACTGACTGGGCCACTAAAGGACATTACTAGAGTTGTTCCAGAGCCACTGTTATTTTGTCTTTGCTTTCTACACAGGGTCATTGTCCTGTTGAAAGGTAAACCTTTGACCCAATCTGAGGTCCAGAGTGCTCTGGAGCAGGTTTTCATTAAGGACATTTGCGTACTTTGGTCCATTCAGCTTTCCTTCATTTCTGTCTCATCTCCCACAGGATGATGTTGCCACCACTATGGTTCACTGTTAGGATGGGTTTGCACAAGTGATGAGCTGTACCTAACGTTTCCTTCAGACATTTAGCTAATCTTACTTTCATCAGACCAGAGATTTTTATCACAGTCTGAAAGTCCTTTAGGTGGGTTTTTGCAAATTCCAAATGGGATTCCATTTGTCTTTTAGTTTCCAGTCTGGCCACTCTGTTATAAAGCCAAAGGTGATTAAAGTGTTCCAGTGATGGCTGACAATCTGGAGGTTTCTCCCATCTCCACACAGTTTCTGTGGAGCCAGAGTGACCGTAAGGTTCTATTATCAATGCTCTGCTTCTCCAATTGCTCAGTTTGTCCAGTTGTTCAGTTCTAAGAAGAGTGGCGTTTGTTCCAAACTTCTTCTCTTTGAAAATTATGGAGGCCACTATCTGGTAGTTGAGTCATGGCAACTGGACTTCTTTCTTGTTAGGTAGATACGTTTCACTGCTCATCCAAGTAGCTTCATCAGTCTGAGGAATGTTGATAGAGACCACAATTTTATCCTCTGGGTTAGTTTCACTTCACACCTGTCCTGATTAGGCTCGTTGAGTAAAACAAAGGAAGGGGGAGGTGTGAGTAGATGTAACCGTCACACTTTTTAACAGCCCCTCCTACCCCCATAGAGTGTTGGTCGTTAAGAGTGGTCCACCTGGTGGAGGTGTGAATTGGGCCTGATTTTCCTGGGGATGGATGAAAGGGCAGCATGATAAATTGAAGACAGGTTATGCCTAAGGCCTCCACCTTTGTTGAGTGAGGGGTTGTTGATTTGCACTGCAAAGCTTCCCTCACTCCTCTCTCAAACCACTTGTCTTCTCTATCCAATATCTGGACATTAATGTCTTTAAATGAGTGTCCTTTGTCCTTCAAATGGAAATACACAGCTGATTCCAGCCCTGAGGTGTTACTCCTTCTGTGCTGGGCCTTTCTCCTGTGTAGCGGCTGTTTGGTCTATCCAATGTACAGTTCAGGACACTGTTTGCTGCATTGAACAGCATATATTACATTGCTCTTCTTCTGTTTCGGTATCCGGTCTTTGGGGTGGACGAGTCTCTGTTTCAGTGTGTTAGTGGGTTTGAAGTGGACAGATATGTGGTGTTTTCCAAAAAAAACCTTTTTAACTTTTTTGACACACCAGCCATGTATGGAATAACCAGGTTCTTCTGTTGGTCCTGGGACTCTGGCTGTACCATTTGTTAAAGGCCTACTTGAGGTATCCACAGGTCTTTAGGGCTGTCTTCAAATGCCTGTCTTCCTTCTTCTTAGCTTCTGTGGAAGTGGGGATGTTCTCTGCTTTGTGGTGTAGAGTCCTGATAACTCCTAGTTTGTGTTGTAGTGGGTGATGTGGGTCAAACAAAAGATATTGGTCAGTGTGGGTGGGTTTTCTGTAAATTTCTATTTCTAGCCTTCCTTTAGTCCCAATGACGACTGCACAATCCAGGAAAGCCAGCTGGTTATCTTTGGAGCGTGAAAAAAAGGTGTGACAGTTACATTTACCCACACCTCCCCCTTCCTTTGTTTTACTCAATGAGCCTAATTAGGACAGGTGTAAAGTGAAACTAACCTGGAGGATAAAATTGTGGTCTCTAACAACATTCCTCACACTGACGAAACTGCTTGGATGAGCAGTGAAACGTATCTACCTAACAAGAAAGAAGTCCAGTTGCCATGACTCAACTACCAGATAATTTCATCTGGATGACTGAGAATCTTCACAGACATATGGAAGCCGCTATGCTCCTGGGAACTTATAATGACACAGGAGTTTTTTGTAACCTTCCCCAGTTCTGCGCCTCGACACAATCCTGTCTCTGAGCTTTGCACGTAGTTTGTTCAGCTTCTTGCCTTGGATTTTGCTCTGATGCACATCGTCAACCGGGGGACCTTCTATAGACAAGCGTATACCTTTATTGATCCTGTCCAGTCAATTAAGCTGACCATAGGTGGACTCCAAACATGGCGTAGAAAAATCAAAAGTCAAAGCAAAGAGTCCAAATACTTGTGTCAATGTGATATTTTAGTTTTTTATTTGTAATTCATTTACAAAAGTATGTCTAAACTCCTGTTTGTCAGTGGCAAAAAAATATTTTAGCAAAAGACAACAAAATTAACAAAATGTGAAAAATGTGAAGAGATCAGAATACTTTCTGAATCTACTGCAGGTGAACTTTAAAAAGTGACTGATAAGTCTACACTTCAATTGACTGTCTTTATATCTTGCAATGGGATCAAAGCTATTATTTTCCCTTTCCCTATGTCAATCTACCATATAAACAGGGTTTGGATAATGGATGCTTAATTAATAAGCACATACAGTAACTATGCATTTTCTGAGTCCTTGGTCTGATTTCACCTTATCTCCTTGCCGTTCCAGTTGAGCTCTCATGCTGCCTCACTTTCAAAGTAAAGATTAAAGAAGCTGTTTATTTTTAATGCAAAACTTTGTTGTTTTTTCATGATGTAACACTTTTTCTGATGTGATATGTTTCTCAAATGATAAATTAACGCTTGATGTTTGCTGAGATGCAATAACTTCTGCCTTTGGCATGGAGTCAACTCAAATCTTTGCAAGTCAGCAAGTGAGCTAACAGCTGCCTTCACTATTTATATGTGTATATGTTTGTTGGTATGTGTAAATTTATTTTTATATAACTAAATTTCCATTGATTCTGTATCCAGCTAGATATATATGGTCACAGGGAGCCATAACTAATTCTGGGAGATTTCAGTTAAAGGCAGAAATCCACCCCAGACTGGACAACGCTAAACTTGGCCAATTGAGACAATCTCTTCATTTCATTCTTCATCTGTTCTTGCTCATCTACTGTATCTCTTAAGGAAAAGAACAAGTCCACAAATGTGATGAATTTATAAATGTAAAACAGACATGAGATCTGATGTTAGCAATGACCTTCTGAAACTCTAATAAGAAATAAAAATTCAAGCATCTCATCTTGCCTGTGAGTTAGCACACATGCAAATAAGGCAGACGATCCAATGCCAAGCATTATCTAAAACAGATACCTGTCATTGCATGTGGCATCTCATTGATAGATTAAGTACTTTAGCATAAGGATGAAAGGTGTTGTGAAAAAGAATCCACTCACGTATTTTCTGAATTAACTTTTTTCCACTTCTGGGTCATAAGGTAGTAGAGTCTGTCCTAGAAACAGGACAGTCTTGCAGGGGATGTCTGTTGATTACAGGGGAGCAACACTCACATGCCAACATTCACTCACAACAGGCACACATTCAAGAAAACTCGATTACTACAAAAGCAGTGAGATGGTGGCACAGAAGCTATATTCAGTTCTGTCTGAATGAGCTTTGTACATTGTCATTGTGTTCGCAGGTGTGGACGCTGAAGTCGGAAAAAACAACGGGAGTCAAAAACGCCAATTAAAATAAAAAGCAATTTCTTTATTCTTGGTGAAAGGAGGCAGGCTGCAGACCTGTCACGTCTAGTGTGCTACAAACCGTCAGCCTGCTAGTAGGAAGCCAAAACTTCCCTTAATACTTGAGTTCGTAAAAAAAAGAAATGCGGCAGTTCATCTTCAGGTTATTACATGGATTGCAACATGCAGGAGCACTCAGTGTTTTTACAGATAAAGATTGGTCAGTATGTTCACAATTTTAAGAAATACACTTCTGCTAACTTTCATGTTGGGCTGGTGCCCTGCCTGGGGCTTGTTTCCTGCCTTGCGCCCTGTGTTGGCTGGGATATTCTCCAGCAGACCCCCGTGACCCTGTAGTTAAGATATAGTGGATATAAGACCAGTAATAGCAAGTTTTTTTCCTAACGGGTATAGGGTGTATGTAACTCAGCGATTTTAGACAATGCTCACTTCCTTTTTCCTTTGCATGCACATTACTTAAAAATATCAAGTATTACATTTATTCAGTTAGCTTAGTACATTCTTATTTAACACATAAGTGTCATGACTGATCTATAACATCACAGGGTGTTCTGACAGCATCAAAAGGTCAGCATTTTCCCCAAAATGAATGCAAACCAGTTCAATAATTCTGTGCATAAGCTCAATTCTTTCTCTACCCAAATGAAGAACAAATCACATAGAAGTAAAAATCATATACAGTAGCTCTCTGCAGCATGTTTAATACAAAATACAGTCATAGGTATTCTGAGTTAAATACTTATAATCATTTCAGTTAATAATGTTTTTTTCTTTCTCACTATCTATCTATCTATCTATCTATCTATCTATCTATCTATCTATCTATCTATCTATCTATTGCATTATTTCATGTACATCCATATTCACAATTTAACCATGTAAAGTTAATTGTTCTTATTGTTCAATAATACTGCTTTTAATCATTTTCTGGTGGATGTTTCAGAAGTGCTCTTTAACAGGGGCACTGATTAAAATAGTCTGATGGTTTGAATAATTGTTAATTTGCAAGAATGTCACATTATTATCCAGGTTCTGTATATCAATGCGCAGTTTGCTTTCTGTTCCAGTTGTGCCTTTTTTAGCTTTCTGTCTTTGGCTTTGAGCCATACTTACTTTCTAAGACACATACTGCATTGTATACATTCTCCTACATAGCAAAACAATCTATTTTTCATGCTCATCTAAATATAAAGAAATATGCATATAAAGAATCTAAGAATAGTTAAATTAATAAAATAAAACTAACAAATAATAAAACCATTCATACAAAGTTAAAAACAGCAATAAAAAGTCAGAATATATTTTCTAAGAGGTGAAAAAAGCAGAAGCCAGCGTGAAACTGCCTTTACTCAGCATCTTAAAATTCCAAGTGCATTAAATACTCTCTTAAAATGTAAATTGTACTGTAATTGTATAAAGTATTCAGCAGCAAAGCTGATGGAGGAAGATCTCATTATATTTAGCCTATTACATTATATCACACCATTAAAGCCCCGTTATTGGCTGGTGTATGCTGGATCTGACAACTTAACTCAGGTGCCCAAAGTGGCCCATCAGTTATCTTCATAATGGCATGTTTATTTAAGCTGTTACACATGACCCAGGCTAGAATGAAATATTTCCAAATCATCTGAAATGATAGCAGAAAGCTATTAGAATAGCAGCTCTAGAGATGCAATTACTTCACTGTGGCTCCTAAAGTGAGGCCTTTAAAATGCAGAATATATTTAATAGCTTTTGGAGTTCTTCAAAACTGAGTTAGGATTGTAATGAGTTTTGTCCAGGAGGCAGCACTTTACAAATGCAAGGTAAATTGATCTATACAACCTTTAATTTCACACTGGTTCACTGTATCAGAATGTGACAGGGTAGATGACCATAGTTATTATTACTGATTTGCTGATATGGTCAAAAAAAAAAAAAGAAGAAAGAATGATATTTAGAGTTTTTCTTAGTACTCAAGTATATGGAAATAGATAGATAGATAAGACGATACATTATCCTGTCAAAAGGCTCAGAAGAGTCAAATTTTAATTTTAAACATTAAAACACATAACAATTATACTTAATTCAAAAACATTAAAAGATATATCATATTCTATCTATCAAAATGTCATTACAGATCTTGATAATTCATATTTTGACTAGTCTTAGTGTGATTGTAGACCACTCAGATTGACAGCTCAATGGATTCAATGGCAAAAATCTCCCAGTAGTGCTAACCATTGTGCCACCATCATGAAATAAAATCTTTCTCTATTAACCGGGAAATGCAAACTCCTAACAATATTTAAATATAGTAACATATTAATAGTAATAATATACATAAATCTTTGAAATAATTTTTTTTTTGTGGCTTGGTTTAGATGGTGACCATATCCTAAACAGAGGTTTCTTTTATTTCTAGTCCCTGATTCTCTGTTAAGTGTACCCACACACATGTCCTTCACCCAAAGTCTTGTCCTTTTATCGTTGCACTCAGCTGCCCAAAAAGGAGAACCGTTTGGCTTTTGGAAACATGTCAGCTCACTGCTTAGGACTGCTAATTACTAAGTAAGAGAGGAATTCTAATTCAACAATCGAGAACATAGTCTAAGTTTAACTGTTCTCATAGTTTTGGGGTTGGTCAGAATAAAAGGTCATCTGAAGTGTTTCAATGGACATTAAGTTGGGCTTGTGAAAGGAAAAGCGTTTACCTTTATGGTACAATTCATTATTATGCACTAATTAATAACAGCACAACTTTAAAAGATGTTATTTAGTGATATTAATGGAGTAAACCAAAATATGCTCCTAATATTCTTACTAGTTTTCAATGAACACCCTAACTGATTTGATATGTGAGGTGCTTAGTAGTTTAGGGAGGCTTAACTTGATATTTTTTTCTTCATATCATAATCTTAGAATCGTATTCTTCAAAATGTTCTCTTGTAGAAAAATACATTTATTCTTGAATTCTTCTTTAGGCACAGCACAATTCTCCTTTGTTCTTTTCCCCTTAGTTAACCCACATAATGCTTCAATAATCTCAGGTTTCATTTTGTCCAACAATCCTTTTGCAGCTAATTTACATTTTAATCCAAGGCTAAATGATTGTTCTTTGGCACAGACAACTCTGCTTTCTTTCTCTGTGCTCAATGGTGCCCCCATAATACAGTTTTTCTCACTCTAAAAGGTGTGCATAACCAAACAGACTGAAGTTGGAAATTAATTAGAAATGGAGAGCCAAGGATTTCTTTGAACACGTTGGAAAGCAATAAATTCTGCGGTTAAACACGTGACTCATAAGCTTGAACTGTGTGAACAGCGTGCTGCTGAAATATTCAAGGTCTCCTAGTTTTGTTGAAGATAACTAAAATGAGACTGGCTGCATTAAACAAAATTAGCAATAAGATTTTTAGGGTGACCAGTGTTTGTGACAGCCATATGGTTGAAGGGAGGGAGGCTTAGGACACAGGTTAATTTATGGCATGTAAACTGAGAATAAAGGGTTAAATTCTTCATTCCTTGGCTCTTTTTAACTGGCTTTGTGAATATTGTCATGGCACTGCATCTGACTGGCTGCAATTTAATGAGATGTCTGTCAGTCAGGTTTGATGCCATCTCTCTGAGGCTTGTATAAGGGAGTAGAGATTACCAAGAATGAGAAGTTTAATAAAAATATTGTCCACATACCTCCCAACACAGGTCATGATAGGGGCTTCTGTCTTCTAACATAATAAACTTTGCTTTTTCATGTAGCGTCTTTTGTGAAGGTCAGTCCTGACACAGACAGGCATAGGACACAGGTTCAAAGCAGACAAGTGGTTTTTATTTTCTTTCCGCTTGTCTTCCCCGTTCCCCACAAGCCCACAACACAGTCCCAAACACAAGCAAAAAGACTTTTACTTTTCTTCTTTTCCTCCTCCACTCCTCCCGGAAAACTTTGTCTCCCTTCTCCCAACTCTGGCTTCCAGAGTGGTGGCTGCTGGCTCCTTTTAGAGCCCACCCAGAAGTGCTCTAGCTGCCTGATGACCCATTCCCAGCAGCACCTCTGGGTGTGGTGGAAGAGTTGCTCTGTATGGCTCAGCAGCAGCTACGGCACCCCCTGGCTGTACCCATAGATCCCAAAAGGGCTGCACCAAACTCCAACTCCCATGAAGCCCTGTGGGAGTCCTAGGCACTGCTGCAACCCAGGGGGGCTGTCATCTAGAGTTCCAGGGGAGGTACTGTCCTAACCATGCTTGCTCCCTCAGTCCATACAAGGGAGAGGTGTCCAGGCCGGGCAAGGACTGCACTGAGGCAACATGTAATTAAGAATTCAATTATACTATTTACATGTAGATGTAATAGTAAACTTGATTTGATGTGTATGGGGGCAAAAAGAGAACATCTATCTATCTATCTATCTATCTATCTATCTATCTATCTATCTATCTATCTATCTATCTATCTATCTATCTATCTATCTATCTAACATTAAATCAGTATATATGGCAAAAGATAGATTTTGCTTTTTTATGTTCTCCATTGTTGCTTTTGAGTAAATTAACTGAATTATTTCAAAATCTGGTTATATTTAAAGTTGTGCCACATCCTAGTTTTCCTATTATAAAGAAAATATTTACAAAAGAACACCCAACAAGTGTTTTTTATATTCAGGTCATTAATTGCTAATTATTGTCAATTTACTAAACTTTATCAGTCAATTATGTCATATCTCTTCCAATTGTGAAAGGGGGTATGAAAGATCACTGTGACCCGGAATTGTAGTGACTGGATTTGGTAGTGTATGGATGGATAGACTATGCTAAATATATTTCAGCTTATTAACCATTTGCTATGGTTTTCTTGGTTTGTGATGGCTTCTTGATTCTTACCTTTAATATGCTGGACTGTGATGGCTTTCTACAGCAATACTCACTATGAAAGGTACTAAGTTAAGCTCACATCGACTACTGGATTGCTTCACTTATGTCTCTGACATGAAAACAACTGCACCCTTCTTATGCTACAAAACAGTTATTGATTTATAAGAAGAGTGGATCAGTCTTTTCTTTTACTTTCCAACCCACATTGCACACAACTTTCTGATCTAAGAAGCTTAGGTTTGTGTTCAAAATGTAATTTCAAACTTAGAGAGCACTTATTCAATGCTGAAGGTGTACAACCTGCAATTGACACAGTAATAACAACAAAAGTAGTAAAAATTTCTACTTGTTTACATCATATTTTTATTTTGTCATTTTCTTATAAAGAGAGAGGTTAGGAGCACGCACTGATACAGTGCATTGCCGCACCCACCACACAACCAACCAATTCAGGATCCAGATTAGGACCAGAGTGCAGCCATGCAATTGGTGAGTACATTTACATTAATATGGCTTTATTTGCTGTGTCACACATGTTTACAACTGTTCAGTTTTGGTAATTGTCCAAAAATTTGTTTGGTAATTATCACATTGACATAATGCATCACAAATTTATGAAAACAACCAATAACCACATTTTTTGGCATAATGTTTATTGATGCTGTACTGTAGATGTTTCAAAACATTTATGATGGTGTACAGTATTTTAAATTTTGGGACTAATTTATGATGCAGACTAGAGAGCCTGTCTCTTTAAGTAGCAGCCTTGACATACTTACTTGTTCAGTCCATGTTTTAACGTGGGATTTTAAAATCTGCCAGATATTAGAATCTTATCCTTGTATGCTACAACTTCAAATCAGAAAAAGTTGGGACAGAAAGAAAAATACAAATAAAAAATATACACTTATTCTGAAATTTACTTTGACTTTAACTTCATTGCAGACAGTATGAACTTCACATATTTCATGTGTTGTCCGGTCAACTTAATTTCATTTGTTATTATACATTGTGGTGGATGGCCAGGACGTCTCCACGCTGGGAGGACTGGGGGAGCAACCGTGGCCAGAGCGTTAACCTCCCCCGGAGCAATAGATGTCAGCCCCCTTGGGTTGCAGTGGTGCCTAGGACTCCATGAGAGTTGGTGCAGCCCTGTTGGGATCCATGGGCATCGCCAGGGGCTGCTGCAGCAACTGCTGAGTCCTCATGGGCAGTGCTGCCAGAAGTAGGTCATCAAACACCTGGAGCACTTCCGGGTGCCTTATATATAGGGCCAGCAGACACTACTCAGTGAGCCAGAGTCGGAAGGAGGGAGACAGAAGCTTGCCAAGAAGGAGTAAAAAGAGAGAATAAAAGAAGAAGAACAGTTTGTGTGGTATTGTACCTTATTGAACTGTGCTGTTTGACTTGTGGGAATGCCCACAAAGGGGAAAAAGAAAATAAAACCCTTGTGTTTTCCCAAGTGCACCTCCTGTGTCTGTCTGTGTTAGGTTCGGTGGCTGGTAAGCACCCTACTGGTGTTACAACATCCATTCTTCCATTTCCTTCCTGCAACACATTTCAACAAAGTTGGTTCAGGGTTGAATTAAATAATTATGTGATTTCAAGCAGGTGATGTCAACAGGTGATTGTAATCCTGATTTGGTACAAAAACAGCATCCACGAATGACTGAGTCTTTGAGGAGCAAAGATGGGCAGGGGATCTCCAGTTTGCTGACAAAATTATGAGAAAATGAATGTAATGTTTAAAAACAATATTCCTCAAAGAAAGATTGGAAGGGATTTGCATAAGCCTAAGCTGAACCCCCATGATCTCCGATCCCTCAGACGGCACTGCATTAAGAACCGTGACTCATCAATAGCTGATATAACCACATAGAGAAGACCTGATTAATTTGGCAAACCTTTGTCACTTGAAACACTGAACTAAGGTGAGAACAACATAGACATGTTTCATAGATTCACCAATGAAAATGTTTTTTTTTCTATAAATATTCAGTATTCTATAAATGTTACTCTTATACTGTTGTGTTTTTTTTTTCTTTTACTATCCAAAATTCAGCATAGGTTTTGAATTTTTAAAATTGAAATATTTTCTTTTTATTATAATAATATTAGGCAACTTCTTGTTGCAATGAGATTAGGACAAGCAGTGGTCCTCTGTGACCATAAGGTTAAGCAAATTCGACAATATTATAATAATAATAACAATAATAAAAATACTACTAATAATTAACAACAATTCCAAGTCTTGAGCAGAAGATGGTGTTCAGCATGGAGAAATAAAAGAACAAATCCAAAATGAATACTATTGTCAAACCAGACTCATCTTCAGCACCAAGCTCAACTCAGTGAACAAAATGCAAGGTATCAACAGCTTAGGATGTGAAAAATGATGTATGCCGAATGTATCTCTCTAAATTGGAGAGCACATGCAATAGAATGGTTGTAGATCTTAAAGAATACAGCAAGCTTGTAACCAGCAAATAAACCAAACTAATGAGGAGGCACACACACCAAAAAAAGAACAGGAAGTGCTCTCTTGTCAAAATAGTGACGACATCAAGCATCACTACTTCAATCTCAATACCTGTCCCCAGACAGTATAGCATCTATTCTTGAGGCCATCGAGAGCAGAATGAAAGCTTTACTTATTAACACAATCAGTTAGCCAGCTTCCTGCACTGATCAATGCTCTATGAACTTGACCTCCTACTGCCTGATTATTGATATGATTACCAGCCTAAAATGATTGTCAAGATGGAGAACACCAACATCATGTACAACACTGGTTGTACCATTTAAGACAAGTGATCAGCTGTCATCCTCCATGACATACAGACAGAAGCAACAAGCAATGTCTACTCATTGACGTAGCTGTTCCAAATGAAGTGAATATCTTGGTCAAAGAGGTAACTACAGTAACTACAAAGACCTCAAAGTGAGATTTTGCACACGTAGAACACAAAAACTTGTGGGATTCAAGTCGTAACTGGAACTTTTGGAACAGCTTAACTGGTGCCACAAAATATCTTGATGAACTGCCAGGTAAAACGAATGCCATCCTTGAAACTTCCAACATATTTTGTATAGTTCTGTCCATCTGACAATAAGACCTAAGGAACATGGTGATGTCCTAGTAAAAAGCAATCAGCACAACCTTAGAAAAAAAAACAAAACATGACGATAATAACAATAATGCTGCAATCCATGATTGGATCCTCTGAAACTGCTAGATTTGGTTCTTATCCCTGTGTACCCTAACATGGTTAGGTTATTTTGTTGTTGTAATAATAAGAATAATAATTAAAATTAAGCAATTGTAAAATCAACAAAACTGCAATAAAAATATTTGGCTCATTTTCCACATAACACAAATGTAGAGTTTTAACAGTAATATGTTAATTGGTTGTGTCAATTAAACTTACACAAGTTCCATATACTTTAAAAATAAAAGAGAGAAATCTGTGCTACATCTCTGTTATTTTTCAATAGCATGCAAATTGAGCATAATTAATATTCAGATTTTCAGACTTTAATTAGCTTCTCCGTCCTGTTTCCTGCTACATTTTCCTCATGTCTGCCTAGCCGTGACTTTAAAGCTCTCCGTCTTTCCTTCTCTCATTACTTCACTGTCTTTCAAAAGCAGTATAACAATGAGTTCAAGTAATGTTTATCTTTACAAAGAGTCTCATACACTTTATCTTTGCATAGCATATCTCATGCTGTAACATACATTTATTTATCATATACTTTTTTGGACAACAATAAAAATAAATATAGTGGGTTGAGAGTTGGAATGTATACTCTGTGTATGTGGGAGTGTATGGGCATAAGTGAGATACTTTTTATTTGTTTGTATTATTTTAAATGCATTTATGTGTGGGTTAATCTTGATGATAAAATTAAGATGAATTCTTTAAATATGTAAGGATAATACTCTTTTTCGCAATTAATGGGTTACCATTTTTTGTTTTTTAGCAAAAGCAAGATACAGATGTACATCTCTTAGTCACCCCAACTTTGTGATGGAGATACTGTTGGCAATAATAAATGTTGTATTACTGTAACTACAGCCAGGCAAGGAAGAACCACAAAGACACAAATCCTGGGGTTCAAAATCTTTATTCACTTGTCGAAAGGTTAAATGTGGGATTTTCTCTTGAGCTAACCACACACTTCCTTTGTTTTGGCCATTAGAAATGCCCTGTACCATGATAAACTGAGGCTACTAACTCACCGGTCCTGCCATCATAGCCTGGCACCATTCTTACTGTTAGAGCCATGAGGGACATCCTTTCTCAGTTGCTGTTCCAAACTTTTTCTGATTACTCTGTGTTTGTTCCTCTCAATGAATATGCCCCTTCCACTTACCCTCATGTCTTCCATGCCCCTGCCACTTATATCTCCCTCTTAATCCCTAAACTCATTTGGAGGTGGCTTGCTTGCCACCTGTCCTGTCACATAGCTTTTTAAATCTCCAGTCTAGTCATTACAATACAAAAAGATTCAGGGCAGCCACAAGAGATGGCTTCAGGCCGAAAACTACAACTGACATCCATTTTCTAACAATACAATCAGAAGACCCATTCATTTTTAAAGTAAAATGCTCGAGATATTTCAGGTTATGAAAGGAGGACATTACAAGAAGAGGAGAGAACTCACTTATTAATACAGGAGTAAACGGGTGCACTTTGCTTCAGCTATGAATTCTTGCCTGCGTCCATATTAAGTGCTGATGTCATCTTTTCTTTTTTTCCAGCTTTCCCAACCCATGAGGCAGAATGTTTGATTGTAATGAAGAAGGTACTGGTGTATCTTGTTTGAAATGAAAATGTGGCAGCAGTTGTCAGAGTGATATATTCCAGCCCACGTTACATATATAAAATGTTATACAGGTAGTTGTCGACTTACAATTTATACATCTTAAGACTATTCAACTTATAACTGCTACCACATTTCACGGGCAAAGGAAAGTTTTCACCACGCCAGCTCCATATGCCATGATTCATTCATCTCGACCTGCAGCGGTTTCGACTATGTTCAGTTACATTTGTCTAACAGTTACAGGAAAAAAGGCAATTGATCTCAACACAAAAATGGAGGTGATCAAGCAGTATGAGGGATGAAATAAAGTAAATGCAATCATGTGTGTCTTTAAGTTATCCCATTCTAACCAGTGCTTACTGCTCATGCTGTAATCCTGTGCTTTGGCATAGAATCTGGTGTGGTATATGGCCGGCCAGTCATCCCGGCCAATACCCCCAGGCCGCCAGATGGAGCTCTCCCTGCAGCATGGAGGTGCCCCGAAGACCAGCAGGGAATCCTGGACAATGCAGTTTTTATCCACAGCCCTGCTGGATACCATGGGGGCTGCTATTATGTTATTATGTTGTTAGACTTAAGTGCAGCATTTGACACCATTGACCATTCTATTTTACTGCACAGGCTAGAAAACGATGTTGGGCTTACAGGCCCCATGCTCGCTTGGTTTAGTTCTTATTTATCAAATCGATTCCAATATGTACAGAAATGTGCTGACAGTACTCCATCATTATACACAGAAGTTCAATATGGTGTCCCGCAGGGCTCAGTACTGGGACCTTTACTGTTTTCACTTTACATGCTTCCACTGGGATCTATCATTAGGAAACATAATGTTAATTTTCACTCGTGTGCAGATGACACCCAGTTATACCTTTCATTTAAATCAAATGAAGTATCTCCGATGTTGTCTTTAATTAGTTGTGTTAGTGAATTAAAGGAGTGGATGAATGAGAACTACTTGTCTTTAAATACAGATAAAACAGAGATGTTAATTGTTAGAGGGAATGACGCGGATCACAACAATATTTTGTCATCATTTAACTCAGTTGGAATCCCAATTAATTTTACTGAATCAGCCCGCAATCTAGGAGTTATCTTTGATTCTAGCATGTCATTTAAAGCACATATTACAAAGTTGTCCAAAACATGTTTCTTCCATCTTAAAAATGTTAGGAAATTAAGGCGCTTTCTAAATAAACAGGATTGTGAGAAACTAATTCATGCATTTATCTCTAGTAGGATTGACTACTGGAATGCGGTGTTCACTGACTGTTCAAACTGTTCTTTATACAGCCTCCAGTTAATCCAAAATGCGGCTGCAAGAATTATTACAAGAACAAGAAAATATGAACACATAACTCCAGTTCTTAAATCCTTACCCTGGCTCCCGGTTAAGTTTAGGGCAGATTTCAAAATCCTCCTTTTAACATATAAAGCATTAAATGGCCAAGGTCCGGCTTACTTGTCTGAACTTATCATGACTTACAAACCTGAGCGCACATTAAGATCTCAAGATGCCGGTCTGTTTATGATTCCAAGGATTAATAAAATAACAGTGGGAGGTCGAGCTTTTAGTTACAGGGCCCCTAAATTGTGGAATGGTCTTCCTGCTTCTATAAGAGATGCCCCCTCGGTCTCAGCCTTTAAATCTCGGCTGAAGACTCACTAGCATATTCTGACTAGAGCTGCTGATTAACTGTACATACTGCATCTCTGTTGTTAGTCATTAACACTAAAACATAAGTAACATGATTGTTATAATTTGTTACTAACTTCACCTATTCTGTTTCTGTTCTCGGTACTCAAATGTGGCAATTGGTGCCACGGCCCACCTGCCAAGTTGTTTGCCTGCCTATGGTAAAGTCATCCCTGATGGAGGATCACAGGAATCATGGGAAAAAGGGGTCCTTTCATCGGATTGGCTGGCCGAGCAACGTTTCAGCCGTGGAATGGCCAAATGGGGAAGCAGCTTGATGGATGAGGTCTCCAGGACTCTAAAAATATCCAAATCTTATTATGTGATATCATCTACAGTTAAATTCTGCTCTGTGCTTCTAAAATTTGTATTATTATGCTGTATTAAGGATTTGTTCTGTTCTGTGTATTGTATTGCATTGACCCCCTTCTTTTGACACCCACTGCACGCCCAACCTACCTGGAAAGGGGTCTCTCTTTGAAGGATGCCAACCTTCTCAGAAAATATAGTCAGCTCTGACCTTTCTTACATAGAGCATCAGTATTGGCAGTCCAGTCCAATTTATCATCCAGCCGCACTCCCAGATATTTATAGGTCTGCACCCTCTGCACACAGTCACCTCTGATGATCACAGGGTCCATGAGGGGCCTGGGCCTCCTAAAATCCACCACCAGCTCCTTGGTTTTGCTGATGTTAAGATGTAAGTGGTTTGAGTCGCACCATTTAACAAAGTCTTTGATTAGCTTCCTGTACTCCTGATGCAGCCCACAATAGCAGTGTCATCAGCGAACTTTTGCACGTGACAGGACTCCGTGTCATATTGGAAGTCTGATGTATATAGGTTGAACAGGACCGGAGAAAGTATAGTCCCCTGCGGCGCCCCTGTATTGCTGAACACAATGTCAGACCTGCAGTTCCCAAGACGCACATATTGAGGTCTGTCTGTAAGATAGTCCACGATCCATGCCACCAGGTGTGAATCTACTCCCATCTCAGTCAGCTTGTCCCTAAGGAGCAGAGGTTGGATGGTGTTGAAGGCGCTAGAGAAGTCCAAAAACATAATTGTTACAGCACAACTGCCTCTGTCCAAGTGGGAGAGGGATCGGTGTAGCATATAGATGATGGCATCCTCCGCTCCCACCTTCTCCTGGTATGCGAACTGCAGAGGGTCGAGGGCATGGCAGACCTGTGGCCTCAGGTGGTGAAGCAGCAGCCGCTCCATGGTCTTCATCAAATGTGACGTCAGAGCAACAGGCCGGAAGTCATTCAGCTCACTAGGACGTGATACCTTTGGGACAGGGGTGATACAAGATGTTTTCCAAAGCCTTGGGACTCTCCCCTGTTCCAGGCTCAGGTTGAAGATGCGCTGTAGAGGACTCCCCAGTTCCAACGCACAGGCCTTCAGCAGTCGTGGCGATACACCATCTGGACCCGCTGCTTTGCTGGCACGAAGTCTTCTCAGCTCTCTGCTCACATGGGCTGCTGTAATTGTGGGTGGGGATGTCTCACCTATGCTGGTATCAGCAGAAGGATGGTTGGAGGATGCAGTACTCCGAGGTGAGAGTGGGTTAGGGTGATCAAACCTATTAAAGAAGTTGATCATTTTGTTTGCTCTCTCCACGTCTGTCTCGATGGCGGCACCCTGCTTCGAGCTGCAGCCAGTGATAATCTTCATCCCATCCCACACTTCCTTCATGCTATTGTTCTGCAACTTCTGCTCCAGCTTTCTCCTGTACTGCTCTTTCACCGCCCTGAGCTGGACTCAGAGTTCCTTCTGCATGCGCTTGAGCTCATGCCAATCACCGCCTTTAAAAGCCCTTTTCTTCTGGTTCAAAAGGCCTTTGATGTCACTTGATATCCATGGCTTGTTGTTAGCATAGCAGCGTACTGTTCTTACTGGAACTGCAATGTCCATACAGAAGTTGATGTAATCAGTTGTACATTCAACAGCCTCTTCAATGTTCTCACTATGTGATCCCAGCAATATATCCCAGTCTGTAGTTCCAAAGCAGTCTCTCAGAGCCTGATCTGCCTCAGGGGACCACTTCCTGAATGAGCATGTGGTTGTAGGTAGTTCCCTCACTCTTGGTTTGTAGTGAGGCTGAAGCAGAACCAGGTTATGATCTGCTTTCCCAAGCGCAGGCAGCGGGTTGGCGCTGTATGCATCTTTAACGTTTGCATACAGTAGGTCGATAGTCCTATTTCCCCGGGTGTTACAATCCACATACTGGGAGAAGGCAGGTAATGTTTTGTCCAGCGTCACATGGTTAAAGTCTCCAGAGATTAGCACAAGTGCCTCTAGGTGCTTCGTTTGTAACTTAGCAACTGCGGAATGGATGATGTCACTCGCTATCTCCACGTTCGCTTGAGGGGGGATTTAAACAATAACAACAATCACGTATCCAAACTCTCTGGGCAAGTAATAGGGACGCAGACTTATGGCCAAAAGTTCGATGTCCCTGCAGCAATTTGAGATTTTAACGTTTACATGTTTAATATACAGTAGATAAAGAAAGGATTCATGAGGCTGTTAAAGGTTCAGCATCCATGTGAGCAACAATAATAACAATATAATAAAGTAATTTACACAAAATAAGAAAAACTACACAATGCGCTAAGAATTTTGATAAAAACAGGATATAAAACAAACAATAAGACTTAAGGGGCTTATTATACAGCACTATACATACAGTCAGGTTTGAATAGACATATTGGTCCATCTTACGTTCAGTTCGACTTACAACCGGTCCGTTGGAACCGAAAAATGTCTTAAGTTGACAACTACCTGTTATTGGCCCTCAATCAAACTCAGTTTGACACTCCTGTCCTTGGGTGGGTTTTTACTTTTGATTTTGACTTTTGCCTTATCTTTGACTCTGGAGTTTTCATCTTGTTCTTTTATTCGTGGTAGCTATGGTTTAATTTTCATCTTACAGTTCTTGTTTTGCCTGACATCATCTTTTTCTTGATATATAATTTTTCAGCGCTTGCAATAAGCCGCATAAGGGACCAAAATAAAACTCAACTGATTCAGATGAACTAACTTGTAAATAAATTTTTGTAAATAAAAGGTAACGAAGAGGTTTTGTCAGAAGCTTAGTTTCAAAGTTCATTAAAGATATCCGACCCTAATTTTAATGCTCACTCAAACTAGGAGCCTCTCTGCCACATGGTAATTAATTTTTAATCAGTCAGTCAGTCTAATTTTTGGTTCACTTCTTTCCAATTAAGTTGTTTACATGAAGGTTTCTTTCTAATGTGCAATTTAACTTCACACATGTAAGATCTCCATTTTGACACTAATGTGATACTCTTGCATTGACTGTAACAAAAAGTGGTTTATTTTAATCTGAGGATGGATTTTAAATAAAACAATTCATAATCTGTGAAATCTTGTGTGGATGAAAAGACAAAAAGTGAAAAAAAGTGTTCGAGTTCCAAAGGATGCCACAGACATAAAACTAGCACTTTGGTGCAAATGTGCATCAACTTTATTGGCCCACTTGTCTTTTCAGAGCCATGGGGTAAATAATTGTTTTGACTTTTTCTCTAGGATCTCCATTTTGGGTTTTTTTTTTTTGTTTTGTTTTTTTTCATCTCTGAAACTTGTGAATCAGCGTTAAGTTAATTGGTAACCTTAAACTGTGCCAATTTAGGTGTGTCCTAAGAGGAATTGGTGCCCAGTCCAGGGGTGGTTTCTGCCTTAAACCCAAAGCTCCCAACACTTCATTAGCCCAAACTTAATAAGAGGGTTAGGAAATGCATAGATGGGAAATTTCCTTTAATTGTAACAATGCCAGCATACCTTGATATATAACTTCTTTTTGGTGAATGAAAGGTCTGCCTCATATCACTCCTCCACATAGTCTTGTTTCTTCTCTCTTAGACTTAAGTAACTTTTGGAGCTTTCTGATAAAAGACAAAAATGTTCCTCAGAGGAAAAGAAAATACTTATGCAACTTGGCATAATTATGCTTAATTCATAACAGGATGGCTGGTTAGTTTACACTGTGTTTGCCAAGGTGCTCCTTATTCGTGACATGAGAGCACTGAAAGGACTTAACTAGAAGCAAATGCTAAGAATTAATCTTCACATGAAGAGCTTCTGATCTGCAGAGCTAGAGCTGCAGCGGCAGGTGTGGAGGTATTTGTCTAACTTTTATAGACATATGGCATTCTTTTGCAGCAGTGAATATTGATGTATAAGTTACCTGATGGTTGTGACAGATGTCAAGAAAAAATATCTAAAGCCAACAGAAACATTCTAGGCAGTAAACAGATGGCATTCTTATGACTTCTGTGCACACTGTGAATGATAATTCCACAAATTGATCTAAATATAGTTTCCTTCATTATTAAAAATGACAACACCTATCTACACATTTTTTTATTATAATGAAATTTTTATTATCTAAGGTAAACAGATCTGTTACCAAGCAAAATAGTTACAATAAACCTGAAACATACATGACCTGCTTCGATGCAGTATACAGTATTTTACCCTAAAAGCCAAAAGTGCAGATAAAACAAAAATGCCCCCATTCCACAATCCCCCAGGAGAATTAAAAGTTAAACATCTGTTGGTGCAGAAAAAAAGAAATGCCCTCTTTACAGATTAGTTAATTTATATTAGGGGACGATTGATTTTCAGCTATTTGGGTGTATAATAGTTGTGTTAGTTCTTGCCAAGTGTTAATGTTAGCTTGTGATGACCAGTTAATCCTTGCAGCTGAAAGTTCAAGATAAGCCAAGTCAAGAAAGGTAGCATTCCAATGGGCAAAGGATAGAACATCAGTGTGTATTAGTACTCCCTTAGCTGCTGTTGTACCAAAAGACAATGACCTGTTATGATTGAGGTTAATGGGTAACAAACAAAGATCCAAGAGTAGAAATATGTGAAGAGAAAAAGGTATCTTTATGGATGAATTAAGGGCCATAAAACTTGAGATATCTGACCATAAATTAAAAACTGCAGGGCAATTAGGAAAGAAAGTATGAATAAAAGTACCTGATATTTGACCATAAAAGAATGGTCAAAAAGGACCCAGAGATAACCCCATGATACAGCAACTAAAGGGGCAGGAATATGTAACCAGTGTACAAACTTAAACTACATTTCGGTGTGATTTGAGTTTCTTGAAACTAGGGGAATATTTTTGAACACTGAGTTCTAGGAGCTGAAGGATATGGAATTAATCTCACAAAACCAGATTGTATTGTTCAGAAAGGGAGTGATAAAAGTAATTCATACTGAACAGCTATTGGTCTTGAATCAGTGATAAAGGAAGAGAAAAAAATCTGAAGAGGATGAGAGGGAAATAGTAAAGAAACAGGAACTTTAGCAGATTTAAGGACTGACTTTTACTGTAGATAAAAGAAAAATAAGGTGGATGGATCATTGAAGATAGAGTTTTGGAATGCCCAGAGCCCATCCCCATTAAAACTTATCCATATATTCTCAATAATTGATGTACTGAGTCTTATGCTTATTTTCTAAACCAAATCATAAAATATTACCATGTATTAAATAATTAATACATTAAAACCTTATTACTACTGGTACTCATTTTTTGAAACTGAAAACTGTACATATTTTTTTTCCTTTTAACAGGCATTATAGAGAAATTGGTTATATTTGTTTAAGTTAAATAAGATTCTTTTTGAATCAGCTCCTGCAGATGTAAAATATTCATTTTACTGCTGTTGAACATAAGATGAATGTAAGAATGCAAGAATCTATCTATCTATCTATCTATCTATCTATCTATCTATCTATCTATCTATCTATCTATC
>JANRMT010062803.1:1773312-1798996 GCA_026402145.1 Polypterus bichir lapradei | reverse complement strand
ATCTATCTATCTATCTATCTATCTATCTATCTATCTATCTATCTATCAACAACAACAACAACAACATTTATTTATATAGCACATATTCATACAAACAGTAGCTCAAAGTGCTTTACGTAATAAAGAATAGAAAAATAAAAAACACAATACGAAAACAAAATAAATCAGCATTAATTAACATCGAATAAGAGTAAGGTCCAATGGCCAGGGGGGACAGAAAAAACAAAAAATAAACTCCAGACGGCTGGAGAAAAAAAATAAAATCTGTAGGGATTCCAGACCATGAGACCGCCCAGTCCCCTCTGGGCAACTATCTATCTATCTATCTATCTATCTATCTATCTGATATTAAATCAGTATATATGGTAAAAGATAGATTTTGCTTGTCTATGTTCTCCATTGTTGCTTTTGATATTGGCTCCATTTTCTATCTGTTTCTGTTTGCCTCCACCCACCCTGTATTCCAATGGTGAAGTGGCAAATCTAAATAGGCCCATATTCTATAAATGCATGCACCCACTAATGGACTGGCACCTCCGTTACAAATGGTTCCTGCCTTGCATCAGTGGACTCTGTGTGGATAAGCTTTAGATTTCATGACTCTAAACTGAACTAACCATGTTTGATAATGGATAGATGGATACATTAACATAATACATAACTAATACATAAATGTATTATGCTTATATGACCCATTCTTAGTGAGGTAATGTTAAATTCATATATGTATTTGCTTAGTTATTATACAGTGTTTGGTTTTACATAGCCACATGTAATGCATAGCTAAACAGATAATGGAAGGTTCTGCTTTATTCCCTAACAATAACATGTACTGTAAACAGAATTCCTCTATCACCTTGCTATAATTATGCATTAACAATTAAATAAATGTTTCAGTACTGTTTGTCTGCAAATGGCAAAGTTTATTGGAATATAGTTTTCTGACCATAACATACTGAAACATTAAAATCGGAAACTACAAAGCTACACTTTTTTGTGAGGTTTATGTTTTTTCCTTCAGTTATTTGTGATTTTCTTTTGCTTTGAGATTTTAATAAGACTTTAAAATGCAGAACCTGTGGAATTTGTTTTGTTCTGCATTATCCTTGATGCTTGCAACTTTGCCATTTCAATAGCTAAAGAGTTATGAAAAGGTTGAAGAAATGCAGTTACAGAGCCCTTAGACTTTTTTTTACATTTTATAGTGTTCCATTATGGAAGCTAAATGTATTCAGTTTTAAGCTTTGCCAACTATTTAAAGATTTGCCAGAGATACTGTACATTTGGCAGCAATTCCAGCCTCCAGTCTTTACTGAGAAGTTTCTAACAGCTCTGCGTATCTGTAAATGGAACACAAGATCAATGTAAGTCTGTGTATACTACCAAGAGGTGGAAAAGTGGTAGACTACAAGTCAGCAACATGTCAAGTCAAAACCAATAAATCAAGGTGATCCTGCTACAAAACCAGAACATAAATCACAGTCATAATCAGAAGCACAAATGTTAGTTCATTTGCCACAAAACCTACACCAGACTTTATGCAAAACTTTGAAAGAATATTCACAAACTTGGACAATGAGTCACTTGTTGCAGCAGCATATCCAGTTGTGCTATAATTTTACATACCCTGGCAGAACTTGTGAAATATTGGCCATTGTTTGGAAAATATAGGTAATCATGCAGAAAGCCTTCTTTTAATTAGGAATTGTGCTCACATATTGTGTGTGCCCTTTTTAAATCATAAAGATAACTGAAATCACCCAAATGGGCCTGATCAAAAGTTTACATACCCTTGAAAGTTCGGGGCTGATAATATACACACAAGTTGACACACACAGATTCAGATTAAGGGTAATTTAGGGAGACCTGTAATGTCTTTGGTTGTAATCTGTATCTATTTTTAAACAGTCAATTTAAATTTATGCAGAGCTGCACTGACTTTGCTGGATACCAAGCCATGGGGAAACCAAAAGAACTGTCAAAGGGCCTGTAAGAAAAGGTTGTTGAATTGCATAAATCAGGAAAAGGATATAAAAAGATATCCAGAGATCTGAAAATGCCTCTCACTAGTATTCAAATTCTGATATAAAAGAGAAATGTTAGGGTTTCAGTTGTTATCAAGACACGCTCAAGTAGATCAGCTGAGATTTCAGCCCTAACTGCCAGGATCATTTGATATAGATATAGAATTGGCTTAGAGGCAACCCTGGGAATGTTCTTGAGTGGACCAGACAGAGTCTGGACTTGAACCCAATCAGACATTTCTGGAAAGACCTAAAAATAGCTGTCCACTGACTGTCTCCAAATCCAGGAGTGCAATGATTGTGATGTCATACTCAAGAAGACTCCAAGCTGGAATCGCTGCCAAAAGTGTTGAGTTTGAATACTTTTGCCAATGTGATATTTTAGTGTTTTATTTTAATATATTTGCCAGATATTCTAAAATCTTGTTTTTGCTTTGTCATTCTGGGGTATTGGGTGTTGATTTATGTGGGCGCAAATAACATTTGCATGATTCTGGATAAAGACGTCTGCTAAATAAATAAAAGATTTTAGCACAAGGCTGCAAAATAGTAAAATGTGAAAAAGTAAAGAAGTCTGAATTCTTTCTGGATCCACTCTATATCTGTATAGCCATTTAAAGCATAAATCAAATTGATGAAATAATCTTTGATTATTTGATTATATTTACATATACTCATGTTTGCAGAAGGTGTGCAAGAAAAAAGTGCAAAGGGCTGCTGTAGTAATTGTAAACTGAGATGTCAGCAGTCAGTTTTGGAGAATATAGGAAATGTCCGTCTCTCACTTGACATGTTAAGTGCAGAGATGAGGTGCAGGCACAGCAGTGATAGGAAAGATTAGAGGTATATGGAAGAAATTATGTGAGTTTCTCCCATTCTGAGTAAAGGAACACCTGAGGCCAAAAGTTTCTGAAAGCTGTGCGAGCAATAGTAAGGTGTGTGAGACTGAGACATGGCGATGACCATAGTACATCAAACAAAGCTGGAAAAAAAAACAGGAATCTTCAGGTGGATGTGTCGAAGTGAGAGGAAGATGAATGCTCAGTTAACAGAATGACTCTCTTTGGTGCTGTGCTAGGTAGAAGCAAAATATGGTGGCTTTGCCATGTAGAGCAAAAGACAGAGATTGTGTGATAAGGTGCAATAAATTGAGGTGGAAAGGATGAGGTCCAAAGAAAGCCTGAAGAAGACGTGATTGAATTATAAGAAAAATGTGAGTCTCGACTCAAAGGATGTCCAGGAGTATGAAATCTGAATAAAAAAGTTTTGGGAAGCAACCACCTAAGTTGTGTAAATTACCGATCATGATGATGATCATGATGATGATGATGATTATACTTGCTTTTTACTGTATGGCATTGCTTGTGTTAGTCATAATTGTAATACCTGGGAATTAAATGACTGAACATCCTATTTTGAACCACAATAACATGTAAAAAAATTTAACAGGCAAATACTTAGTTAACATATAGATTGCCATATTTTTCAGGGTCAGGACCTGATTTGCACCACTGTTGCTCAGACAAGCCTTATCTTTCCTTTAACCCCAAATGGGAGACAGCATATGTGGGAAGCAGAACAGATGAGTTCAGGTAAATATTTTTTACATGCGTGGGTGGTGTGTTTTTTTACTCAGGTCTATTTGTGCTGTCTGTATGCATTATAATAAGGAATTAAATTAATGATGCTACAGCATGCTTTGTGAATAGGGGATAACCTCTCTGAGAGCAGATCATTCTTCCTCAGGCTAATGGAGTGTGCATTCTTGAAAATAAGTAAAAAAATAATTAATGAAAAGCAAGAATGTCATTACCATTCATCTCTCTCAAGATTCTGTCCTAAAATATTATGTAGCTTAGTGGTGACCTTTCAGAAGAGTCCCAGGTTATCAATTCACTGCTAACTGAACAGACTGCATGCTAAGTAATAGCAGAAGTTAAAAATTACAGAATGATCAGTCTGGGGTTGGTCATCTGAAAAGATGTGTGTGTGTGTGCGTGTGTGTGTGTGAGTGTGATTTGGGTTTCTAATCAATATAAGCGCTCATTTTATAAATGACGATCTTTTTTGTAAGACATTGTCTTTGGCTGTTGCTAGTTTCTATTTTTTTTTTTTTTTTGGTGCTTGTTGGATTTTTAGCATACTGATAGACATGGGTATCAATTAGTCTTTGGTGTTATGGACTATTGGATTTTTTTTTTGACAAAAACTAGGGTGTAAAGCTAAAAGACACCATCTCTAAGCCCTCAGCCTGACTAAATGTGTCCTACAAGATGATGCCTAATCACCATTCCTTTATAGGTACATGGTGGTGGTGGCATCATGCTGTAGGGATGCTTCTCTGTACCAGGTGCTAGAAGATTGTGTGGGTAAATTACATGCTGCAAAATATAGGGTAAGCCTCATGCAGTATGCAAGAAACCTGCACCTTGTGTTGGATTTGTATTTGAACATAACAACGACTCAGGCATAAATCAAAAGCTACATTGGAATGGCTTAAAAAATTGTCCTGGCATGGCCGAGTCAGAGTCTAGATCTCAAACCAATTGGGAATTTGTGGCTGAACTTGAAAAAGACTGCTCACTCAGGATCAACATGCAACCTGACAGAGCTTAAGGAGTTTTGCAAAGAAGAATGAGGAACAACTGCAGTGTCTGGATGTGAAAAGAGGACAGAAAGATCTGTGCATACAGGTTCAAGGCTGTCATGACTACCAGAGGTGCATCTAATAAAATAAATACTTGAAAGGGGTGAATACTTATGTGATTACTTATTTTATGTTTGTAATTAATTTAGAAAATTCTGAAGAGCTCCTGTTTTAGCTTTAACATTAAACAGTATTTTTGACAAATTAAATCCATTTTTATTGAATAGCATCAACTACCAAGGAGATGAATACATTTTGTAGGCACTGTACATTTCATAACATAACTAATAATCCTTCAAGTCATTGCTGCCAAAGGATGGTTTCTACATGTTACTAAATCATTGGGTTTTGTTACTTTTTCATGCACTTGCTTATAGTTTGTAAATCTTTTATGTGTTGTTTGTCACCAGTGTTAGAATTAGCTCATTTTAGGGTGTGGTAAAGATTGTATTATTACAATATTAGTTTATTATGATTAGCTTAGTTCTTACTTATCAAATCAATTTCAGCATGTACAGAGATGTGGTGACAGTACTCCATTGTTATTTAAAAGTTAAATATGGTGTGCCGCAGGGCTCAGCACTGGGACCATTACTGTTTTCCCTTTACATGCTTCTATTGGGAACTGTCATTAGAAAACATAACATTAATTTCCACTTGTGTGCAGATAATACCCAGTAATACCTTTCTTTTATACCAAATGACGTTTCACTGATGTTGTCCTTATTTAGGACGTGTTAGTGAGTTATAGGGGTGGATGGATAAGAACTACTTGTCTTTGAACAGAAAAACAGAACTTTTAATTACTGAAGGGAATTATGCTGATTACAAACAATATTTTGTCCTTATCTATTACTGAATCAGTCTGCAATCTAGGCATTTTGTCTTTGACACGAACATGTTGTTTAAAGCACACATTACAAAACTACCCAAAACATGTTTTGTCCATCTTAAAAATGTTGGAAAATTGAGGGGTTTTCTAAATATTCAGGATACTAAGAAATTAATTCATTGACTGCTGCCGTGTTCACTGGCTGTTCAAATCGTTCTTTATACCGCTTTTAGCTGATTCAAAATGCTGCTTCAAGAACAGGTAATAATGAACACATAACTCCAGTTTTAAGGCCTTACACTGGCTCCTGGTTAGTTTTGGGCAGATTTCAAAATCCTCCTTTTAACATATAAAGCTTTAAATGGCCAAAGCCCTGCTTACTTATCTGAGTTTATCATTACTTACAAACCAGAGCGCACATTAAGATCTCAACATGCTGGATTGCTTAGGATTCCAAGGATTAACAAAATAACAGTGGGAGATCAAGTTTTTAGTTACAGGACACTGAAGCTGTGGAATAGTCTGCCTGATACTATTGGAGGTACCCCTTAAGTGTCAGATTTTTAAATCCAGGCTGAAGACTCACTACTTCAGTTTAGTGTACCCTGACTAGAGCTGCTGATTAGCTTTGCATACAGCAACTCAGTTGTTCATGATTAGTATTAAAATATAAATAATACAATACTTATACACTGTTACTAACACTCCCCTATTCTGTTTCTCTTCTTGGAATCCTCATATGGCACTTGGTGCCACACACATACTGCCAAGTTGTTTGCCTGCCTAAGGATAGAAAAAGGAGCACTTGACTCATCTGGTAGATGGGTCCTTTCATCAGATTGCCGGGCCCAGCACTAACTCAGCTGTGGAATGACCGATAGTGGGGAAAGCTTGTTGGCCGAGGACTCCAGGACTCTGACTGCATTTGGCTTGTCTGACTCATTTTCTACAATATGGCTGTGGTTCTACCATTAACTGATGGACAGATTTTGTTGTTTTTCATGTATGATAAAGACTTGCTACTTTGCTTTTGATGTATTTTAACAGATCTACTTTCTTATCTGTCATATTTCTGTATTTAGTGAGTGGTATAAGCTATTCTTGCATTTTCCCTTGAGAGTTGTCACATTGTTCTGTGCCTGCACTGGGTGAGGAACGCTGTGCTAGAAGAAAGTAGCTTGTACCATTGTATTGTATTTTTGAGGTGGCAATGTGAAGAGGATTACTTGTGTTTTGCTTTGTGTATTGTATTATCCAATTTGTCCAATGTACCTGGAAGGGGGTCCCTCTCTAAATTGCCCTTCCCAAAATTTCTTCCATTTTTTTTCCTCCAAGGTGATTTTGGGAGTTTTTACTAGTCTTCTTAGAGTATCATGACTGGAGGACTGTCAAATAAAGGGACCTAATAAAGCCAACTGATGTGATTTTGGGCTCGGTAAGATGTCAATTGTTGTTGTTGTTATTAGTTAAATATGTAGAACCATAGAGCCGGATATACAGTACTTCTTTTTTCCATAACTGTATCTGCTGGAGTGAGAGTGTTTCTCTGCTGTTTTTGCTCTTTTGCACCTGAGCCAAAGTCTCACAGCTGAGCTGGAATCAAAGCTGCTATATGCACACTCACAGCAATTAGGCAGAATTTCAAAAAATTTGTATGAGGATATTTGCCATCCACCTTGAGTCTTTATTTCATTTTTATACTAGTCAGATGATTCATAACAGCGAGACATGATTGAATTTTGCCAAAACGTTCAGGAGCACAATTAGCACTGATTGCAGTGCTCATGTTAATGCAGGATTTTGGAGCATAAGGTAGGCAGAAGCATTGATAATGATGAGACAAAATGTTATTTTTTTCCAAGAGTTAAGTTTTTTTTATAATCTTTCTTTCTTCCAGCTGTTATTTTTAGTTAAATGTGGAGATTGTGATATTCACAGCTAATACGTGCCTTTGAGATTGCCATCTATTCTCATTAGAAAGGATTTGCCCATACAAAATGTATCTGAATAAGGAATTAAGTAAAACCCATCCTAGTTTTGTTAGAAAAAGGACTCATTTGCATAATAAGTACTGGCAGGTGTTTTATAAAAGTGTGATAGTCAGTGGTGCTAGAGGGTCCTGCAGAAACATTGAACATTTTTGTAACAGGAATTTTTACAAGATGATTTTTAAGCAGGGATATACAGTCGACTTTACACCAAGAACCTCACTTTGCATTGAAGCCCATCTGAAAAACGCAGTGTCCCAATTAAAAGAATGGGCACCATTAACAGAACCCAAGTTAGTTCAAGTATTGTGACTCACTGCGTGACAACGCAGATCAGACAGCGGAGAAGCATTCCAGGTCAATATTTGACAAGGCCATGGTACTTATGCTGCACAGAGACTTTTCAAGGCCATTAAATGTGACATTAGAGGTCTACACCTTTGAGCAGCCTGTCAGAAAATTGTACTTGAGCTTTGAGAAATGCAGAATAAATAAGGATGGTTCAAGTTATGACTAATAAAGGTAATGCTCAGCTGAACAGAGCATCCATTAGCTGGGGAAGGTTCACATTAAGACACCCAGCACTCACTCTGACTTTTTCTTTCATTTGTTTCAGTTAATAGTTTCTCCAGTTTTCCAGGCTGTTCATTTGAAAACACCAATACCTTATCAAAAGTTATTCCTGGCACCAGGCTGTCTTCCAGTTCCCTGCAGCTCTTTGAATATAATATCTGGGAAAAAAAGAAGATGGATGGATTTAATTTAAATTTAAAGTGTTATTTTTTCACATTTAATATGCCTTACCATATAGGAGTTGGAGCCTGTGATTATATTTATCGTTAAGCCTTATTAAGGCAGATGTTAAAGCAACAACTTGAAAATCTCTTCTTGTCCAAATCCGCGTATTGCATTAAAGGTTCATACGGAGGCAGATTATGTCTTGGCAATATCAGCGCAGGCAGGAGTCCACTTTCAAAGTGGTTGTCTGCACCAGGCCAATGTGGAGTCATTGACCAAACTAACCAGCATGACTTTGTGATGCAGATTAAATCTGGAGTTCCAGGAAAAAAGAAGTGCAGATACCATACAGATCTGTTGGTAACAAAGATGTATCCCTGAATTGAGCTGGGGCACAAAGGGCAGGAGGACTGTCATAAAACCAGCTGAGTTTTAGAAACTGAACACAAGTGTATTGGTAAAGATTTTGGGTCCTTTATCTCAGGGGGTGGTAGAAGGACAACTGATTTATTAATTATTATACATTATTTCTTCTGTAGGTGATTTTTCTACTATAATTAGATGTGGTAGTAAGTGGTGGCCTACATTGGGTGGTTCAAATGGTGTATTACACAAAGATAATATCGATAGTTATATAATAGAATTATTTTTTGTAACAAAGGTAACAAATTAAACATATTTGTAACTAATTTGTAGTTATTAAATAACTCAAACATTTTCTTTGCTTCTGCATATTTGAAACTTTTTGTAGACTTAAAATAGTACTTGCCATCCCCTTCATAGTTGCTGAAAGAGGGAGTTTTTGTTTAGAATATGAACGTTACCCGAAAAGATAAATTAATTTATAACAAATCGGTACAGTTAGAATCAGAAATATTCAATCCCTCAAAGATTGCAAGGATTTACCAATGAAAGTTTTTACAAAGAGCTAGATTTTGCTTGGATGACTTCTTTATCAGTTACAATATATATGAAATCAACAAAGAAAATGTATGATATAGTAATCGTAACCGGATATTTTATTAATATAGCCATGTCACAGTCTTTATATATATTATGCTACCGTGGCTGTCCATTTGTCTGTCCAGGATTTTAAATCACCTGTAGCTCGCAAACCGTTTGACCTATTGTGACGTCTACGTGACGTCTATTATCCGCTTTTGGGGTGAAGATTGACCTCCAACGTTATTCCTCTTTTTATTTTTATTTTATTTTATTGTAGAATCAACTCTCGGCAGAAGCCAGCAGGGCGGCTGTGCAGTTCATGCATACGGGCGCCGTTCTCATCCCTACCACCTTCGCCATCACTTCCCCTACCTCTTCATATCTTAAATCATTCTTGAGGCAGATTAAAGACTTGAGTGCCAGCATAAGTGAAAATTTAAAGAAAACGTACTAAGTAATTGCAAAACAAACACCGACTTAATCAGTTTTAACACAAAAAGATGCCAACAAAAGAAGTGAAGAAGCGGGCTGCTAGGGTGGAGAAAAGAACAGCTGCTCAGGAAGCAGCAAACGCATCAACCTCTGAGCAAACGAATGCTAAACGTACAGAGAAAGAGGATGAAAACTAGAAATGTTCAAGACAAGTGTATTCACTGCATGTCATTATGCAGTTTGCCATTACTGGTCTAGTATATAATATTGATATTTTTAAAACCTTCTGCTAGTTTTAATGGCCTAAAGTGGAGCTAAAACATACATAAACATTTGGGAATTCAATAAGGATCCTTACTTGGATTCAGCTGTGATGCTTACTCTATGTAAAACCCACCCTTGAAGATGTTAGAACATCAGAACAATGTAGATGAGAACAGACCAATCAACCCAACAAAGCTTGCCAGTCCTATCCACTTAATTCTTCTAAAAAAACATCAAGTCTAGTTTTGAAAGTCCCTAGAGTCCTACTGTTTACCACACTACTTGGTCACTTATTCCAAGTGTCTGTGGTTCTCTGTATAAAGGAAGAAAAACTTCCTAATGGTTGTGCAAAATTTATCCTTAACAAGTTTCCATTTGTGTCCCCATGCTCTTGATGAACTCATTTTAAAATAACAGTCATGATCCACTGGACTAATTCCCTTCATAATTTTAAACACTTCAATGTATCCTCTTAATCTTCTTTTGCTTAAACTGTAAAGGCTCAGCTCTTTTAATCTTTCCTCATAATTCAACCCCTGTAGCCCTGGAATCAGCCTAGTCGCTCTTCTCTTGACCCTTTCTAGTGCTGCTATGCCCTTTTTGTAGCCTGGAGACCAAAACTGCACACAGTACTCAAGATGAGGCCTCACCAGTGCATTATAAAGATGGAGCAGAACCTCCTGTGACTTGTACTCCACACACCTTGCTATATAACCTGTTAACCTTCTTAATGGCTTCTGAACACTGTCTGGAAGTCAATAGTGTCCACTATGACTTCTAAATCCTTCTCATAAGGTGTACTCTCGATTTTCCGACCACCCATTTTGTATTAAAACCTAACATTTTTACTTTCTATGTGTAATACTTTACATTTAGCTTGTCAGCACTTACTGACAGCAGGTTTTAGAAATTATAAAGGCTAAAATTTGCTCCACCAAGTACTGAAGCTGGGGGGTGAATAATAGAGCAGATGCCCATTTATGAAAAGAGTTACATTTTTCATTTTAACTCAAACTGAAGTCAATTTATGCTCTCAAAATAACTCTAAATATGTGTCAATAAATATTTTTTTTTGCTTAATGAGACTTTTCGTCATATTTTTTCACTAACCTCAATTAGTATCACTATAATGTCTACTGAGGTGAGAGGGTTGAATATTTCTGATTGCAACTGTAAATATTTGGGTAAATTGTGCACATTTATTTGTATCAGCAGGTTTGTTTTTGGCTGGCAGGAGAGGGAGGTGGGCACGGTTGTCTTGTTAGGCTCAAGGGGTCTTCTCTCACAAAATACAATAGAACATCAAATCTGTAAACTTCAATTCCTGAAAATGGAAACTTTGTGAATCAATCCAAAATCATTTTTCTTAACATAGAAGGACCAAAGAGATACACTGCAAATTGCTCTTCAGCAGTATAAAAAGAACACCAGGTGTGTTTAAACTTAGAAAGTACTAATTTATCTGTATAAAACTGACAATTTACACAATATCATTTTAACATTATTTGTAACACAAATAATGTGCAATAATGTGCCTCATAGGTAAATTAATGGAAGGAATTATCAAGAAAAAGACTGATCAACACATGGCAAGAATGGGAAAACACATTAGAGGTTTGAAAATCAAAATTACACCTTATGAGAAGGACTTAGGAGTCATAGTGGACTCGACACTATCAACTGCAAACAGTGCTCAGTGCTCAACTTTTATAAAGCACAGGTGACGCTTCACCCAGAGTACTGTGTGCAATTTTGGTGACATAGCAGCAGTAGAAAAAGTCCAGAGAAAAAAGACTAGGCTGATTCCAGGGCTGCAGTGGATGAGTTATGAGGACAGATTCAAAGAGTCTTTTCAGTTTAAGCAAAAGGAGATTAACAGCAGACATGAATGAAGTGTTTAAAATTAAGAAGGGAACTAGTACAGTGGAACAAGAGTTTTACTTAAAAATTAGTTCTGCAAGAACACGGAGACACAGTTGGAAACTTGTTAAGGGTAAATTTCTCACAAACCTCAGGAAATTTTCAAACAGAGAACTATAGACACATGGAATACGTTACCAAGTATTGTAGTAGACAGTAGGACTTTTGGGGACCTTCAAAACTGTAATTTTGGAAGAATTAAGTGGCTAGGACTGGTGAGCTTTTTTAGGCTGAATGGCATCATCCTCATCCTCATCCAGATTATTTTAATGTTTTAACCCCTTGTTGCCTAAATTTATTTACAATTATTTCAAAAAAGAAATTATTTGTGTTTTTGCTGTCACGTGAATGCTAAATTAAGTGGAGATTGTTAATTTGAATATAACACACAAGCAAACAATAAGCTGGTACATGTTTTTATCTTAGTACAACTTACCTCAAATTTGGACAATTTCTCGAAATTAGCAGCCAAAATCCATGTGCACGGCTATGCCAATACTTTGCTTCTATCAGGCAGATGTAGTTTCCACTATGACTGCTAGATGGCGTGACTGGTGCTTCCAATACAATCCTTGGTACGTATTGAATATGCATTCACTGGCATTGGCAGGATACATATGCAACCTCGGCGCTGCATTCAGGCTGGAAGCAGTTTGATGCGATTTCACGACAATTGTCTACAAGAGGTTAATGTTTGTGATGGCTTATGGGCAATTCAAATGCACACAGTGCAGTGCTCTGCCATTAGTCTAGTTGAAGCCAAAGTCAGATAAACATGGATGCTCTGCTGCAAGATTACACCATTGCAATACAGCTATCCACAGGGAGATTTCTTTGGGCAGAGGGAGTGAAACCTGCTGAAATTCAAACATGGCATTTACTGGCCATAGAAGTTCATGTTTGGAATCATTAAGCTATAGAACCTTTTTCTGTCTTCCATGCACCTTCTGGCAAATTCTCTCTGTGTGTGTGATTTTTTTTTATTTCATTTTATCAGTAGCTTTCTGTTTGCCCCTCTTCCATAAAGCTGCAACTGGTGAAACGGCCATGCAAAGTTATTAACTGCACAGTCTCTCCAGTCTCGGCCACTGTAGCTTTTAAGTCCTTCAGAGTTCTCATAAGTGTCTTTGATGGCCTAACTCACTAGTCATATTCTTCTTGCACTATTAATGAGCTTTTGTGGGTTGTCTATTCTACAGTAGGTAAACTGTCCCATATTCTTTCCATTTGTTAAAGATGGATTTCATTGGACTCCCAGGGATAATCAGTGACTTGGATGTCTTCTTATCTCCATCCCCTGACTTGTGCTTTTAAATCACATTTTCATGGAGTTGCTTGGGGTGTTCTTTTGTCTTCATTGCGCTTGTTAGGCCACCATAGGGGCTGACCACAAGTCAGTAGCATTTAGGCTACAATTATTTGAAACTCTAAGCAGATGATCTCCATTGAACTAATTATGTGAATTATAAAACCAATTGGCAGCAAAAGTGATAAAGGTGTCATATTTATGGGGGTGGACACTTACACAATCTTTTTCTTTTTTGCTTTATATCTGACATTAATTTTCACCTCCTTGTAGAAATCTATTTTCACTTTGACAAAAAAGCCAAATTAAAAGTGATTCACTGTTTTAAATGTCCACTTGTATAAAGTCACTGCATTTACAAAATGATATATTAATACGTTAAGTGCTATTTATTTGTTTCATGATGATCATAATGTTGTGCACAACAAGCAATTTCAAGAGTACATCTCTAACTAACAGAGCTGAATTGTGTATCTTCTTTATGGTCGACACAAAGGAAAAGATGAATGCCTTGGCAGATTGAAAGCTAGAATTTGTTCATCCTTGACAAGAGTGAGGTGTGACTGTAAGCATGAAAGGCTGTTATTTCACTTAAGAACTAAACGTAACAGTACCAGCAAAGGAAAACAGAGGTTGTGAGAGCTTATCCTACAATTCTCATTTATTTTTTATTTGACCAGCTCATGTTAAGAATGGATGAAACAATCTCATTCAGCAGCTAATTGTCCGTGTATGTCTTATACTCTAAACATGATTTTCTCAGTATTACAGATAAACACAGTAGTGGGCACAATCAAATCAAACAGCGGATTTCAGCTCTCGTAATTGGAGTTGATCATTCTTGAAGCGTGAAGACAGCTTATGCTGTTTTAAAAGTCTCAAACTGCCTTAATTAACTTTGTCCATAGAGGATAGCAGTGCATTTTAGCTTTATTCTGAAAAATAGCCGGGAGAGAGTTAGTCTGTCGGAGTGCACTGTTTAGTTTCTGTGTTTATCCACTTGGT
This sequence comes from Polypterus bichir lapradei, assembly GCA_026402145.1. Taxonomy (NCBI): domain Eukaryota; kingdom Metazoa; phylum Chordata; class Cladistia; order Polypteriformes; family Polypteridae; genus Polypterus; species Polypterus bichir. Next base: position 1,784,895 of record JANRMT010062803.1, on the reverse strand, counting down.
GGCTCCTTCACTTAAGCAGCAAGAAGACTTAACTGCTTAGTAAAATTGTCTTTAATGGGAAACAATAATTAAGAGAGAAAATGGGATTTACTGTTACTATAGATTGTTGTCCCTGTGATGCCCCGTGCCCTTGGCCCAGCACACATTAAACCCCAGGGATCTTGTAGTTCATGAACAAGTGCTAGTGAAACAATAAGAAACATAAACTACACTTTTATTGTCAAAGCAATGCTCTCCTTTAGTAAAATATGTGTAGTCTTTTATTATGGTCATCATTACGTACGTCTTCAAAAAACACAGACAAAATCCATGTTGGCTTATGCACAGTAAAAAGAAAAGCAAGAATACTTTAAAAGTTCCAAACTGACTCTTCTTCCTTGACATAAAAACAATGATCACAACACCTCCACATAAACTGGAGATTCTGAGGTTTCACACTACAACACTTTGCCTTGATCAGTTCCAACAACAACATTTATTTCTACAGCACATTTTCCTACAAACAATGTAGCTCAAAGTGCTTTACATGATGAAGAAAGAGAAAAAAGACAAAAATAACTAATTAAAATTAGGGAACACTAATTAACATAGAATAAAAGTAAGTAATAAAAGTTCCACACCTCTGTTCCCTCTCTATTGTTATGTGTTATGTATTGGTTGTCTTTGTATTATCATTTTTCATGCTTTGATGTTATTTCTCTTGATTTAGCTTTGTATTATTGTCTAATTATGTATGGTGTCTTTAATTGTATCTATGTTCTGTGTTCCTTGTTGGCAGGACCACCCTGATGTCACCACACATGAGCCCATCCTCTGCCTGTTTAGATCAAAAGGAGAGAAGGAGACCTCAGGCACGGTGCTTTGAAGTTGCCTGGAGTTACTGTGAGTATTGTCTTTGTTTGGAATTACTGCTTTTTTTATTTTTCTTACTCTGTTTCTTGAAATATTTTTTGGATTAAGTGTATTGTGACCAGTGTGCTGCATTTCAGTGTCAGGTATCTCCTTTTTTGCTCTTTTGAGCAGTTTTGTTAATTTTCTTTTGTTAATGTTAAATAAGTATTTTTCATTTACAAAGATTATTTGGTAGATTGGTCTCTTCGGCCAAAGGTTTTTACAGTTTTCTTTCTTAGAGAGGCATTTTTTTAAAGTTCGATACATTTTATTTTATTGTTTAAGGCTTGGTTCTCATTTGGGCCTACAAAGCCTGAAGCAGGTCAGTGGAGGAGGGATTAAGCCCATTGGGGTGAGGCCTTCTCCAGGCGGGCAAATCAGGCCTGCCCTGGCCAGTGAAGACTTTTGGAGGTCTCAAACTACCTTCTTGTTATGGCTTTAACTCCATATCATGAAATATATATTCAGAGACCTGATAAAAGCACTTATTGCTACAGCACTTTCCCTCAATCTGTTTCACACCTCAAATCTTTCTTGATATTCAGAGGTCTGATCAAAGTGCTCCTGAATATCTTATTAACTTCTGAAGCTTTTACCATATTCTTGCTATCCACAAACCCAATGACAACTGTCATTCCCCTCTGCACAGTATTTTCTGGAACTGGTTTGCAACACAATCGCTTCCCTGCTCACTCATCAGTGTGCTCAGCAGGTTTGTTTCTGTAAAGAAAAATAACAGTAATCATAAACATAACACTTCCCATAATCCACTTAGGTGTTATATCCTCCTTAAGAGACATTTCCATTAAATTCAGCTGACCCTTAATTAGCCTTCCTGATTACTCTGCAGACCATCCTTATTGGCACACAACTACTGCAGTAAAAGCTACAGTCTCACCCATTTGCCCCACATGCAATCACTTCCTCTCATCTCTACTCCAGCCAACAAACTGCTTCCGTGCCACTAACAAAACACCCCTCTCTTGGTAAATGCATATGCTCTTAACTGTTAACACTTTTTCTAGCCTATAACTAGTGTGATGGATGGCTGGCAGCTCAACCTGGCCAGGACGCCAAAAGAGTGGAAGGATTGGGGTTGGCAGCTACTTTGGGCCTCCCCCAGGATGCTAGATGCCAGATTCCCTCAGTGCACCATGGGATCTGGAGTTTGGCTTCACAGCCTTGCTGGGTACCGTGGGTGCCTCCAGGAGACGCTGCAAGAAGACCTGGGAATTTTTTAATTTCTGTATAGCCCAGAAGTACTCCCAAGTTCTCCATCTGATCTGGAAGCGCTGGCAAGTCATGTGAACAGAAGAGGAGAAGCACTTCTGGGTCAAGGACTATATAAAGGACTAATGGGAACCCAGCAAGCGAGCCAAACTCGGAAAGGAGTAGCACAGAGCTTGCTGGGAGGTGTAGAGGAGAGATTTACAGAAATTGTATTGATTATTATGTATTATTTGCCTGTTTATTGAGGTTGTGGTGCTTTGGGCACTGTTTTGGAGAAGAAAAGCATTAAAATTACTTCTCATTGTTTTTACCCCGTGTCCTATGTGTCTGTCTGTTGGGTTTAAGGGGTCAACAGCAAACTCTATCGTACACATCAGTTAATAATGCCAAAATTAGTTGACAACTAACAGTTCTGTGACACCATCTCTCACCATTTCATGCTGGTGTTCAACTTCCTCCCATTGTTGTGGCACCCTGTAACTTTGAAATTGAATTAGATGATCAGAAAATGGATGGCTGGAACATGTAAATACTAAAATGACCATGTTGCCCATTGTCCACATATAGTTCATTTGTAGCAATAAAAATTGAGCACCACATAACACAAGCGCATGATTCCACAAACAGTAAATAGCTCCTGGCTCATGACTTTACCTTGTAATTGACCGCCATGCCATCCAGGGTTGGTATGTACCTTTTACCCAATGAAATCAATGTAATTAACCCTTAATATTAAATTATTCTGTATATCTTATAATGTTTTTAAATGCTACAACAATGTTTATTACCATCATACAAGAGATTAGAGAGCTACACGCACTCTGAGACAATGGGAACACATCAGATTTTTACTTCCTGCTCACGTTGAAATATTAGGCCAAACAAGCTGTGTTTGCGTTATAAGGTAAAGTAGAAGAGAGGTGCAAGTCCTGACAGCTGCGTAACACTCCACTGATTTAAGGCTGGCAACTTGTCCGAAAGCGAAAATCTGGACGACTCCTTTAACCTTGCCTTTTCCAGTTGAGGGAGTTTCATCTTACTGACAACAATGCAGATAACGGCAGATAGGCCAGAGCGTGTTCACATGTGGTCAGATGTCAGCCGTGATGCTTTCCTTCCCACTGCTACTGAGAATAATGCATAAAAATAAACTGGATAATAACAGTCGGACGAAAAATAAAAAGTAAATATGCCAGGCTGTCTAGAATTGTTGAGTGTCAGTGCCTGTGGACATATGAATAACTAAAATGCAAGAAAAGGCTGTAGGCCTGATGATGACTAACACTCTTATTTTATGGATGCCCTGTCTTCATATTTAGGTCAAAGAAATATTCATTCATTTGCAGAGGTGAACAAAACCTGCTTCAGTAAGAAAGTGGAGCAAGCAGATTCAGAAAATAGATAAATGCATTCATTCATTGAGGTTTTGGCTTACATTTTGCAGTAAATGATTACAGGGAGCTTACCTTAACTACATTCCTTGCCAGGCAGGAAAGGCAGGAATCATCTGTCAGAGGGGTGCCTGGTCATTTACAGTAATCACACCAGTAAGGAGACTTCAAATAACTAAACCTTAAAGTCATTGAGAGGTTAGAAAACTGGGGTACAAACTTCTTAACTGACAGAGATTATAACAAGTACTTATTATTATTACTATTATATAATTTATTGATTATTATTAATTTATTACTCTATATATCAGGTACACTGCCATTTGTGAGACTCAAGGACTGTTTCTGTCTCCTTTTCTCTTCACTCTGTACATGTCATACTATAAATATAACACCAGGTCATATGACACCTGCAGAAATTCTCAGATGATTCTCCACTTATGGGTTGTATTGATAAGGGGGATGAGACAGAGTATAGGAATCAGGTGGAAAGATTTGAGAATTGTCTGCAACTAAACATCAGCAAACCAAAGAACTGACTTTTGCCACACCAAAGAGCGTATATGTCTGATTAATATCCCAGAAGTAAATGTAGAGGTAGTGGGCTCCTACAAGTACTTGGGGTTGGACTGGTCTCATAACACAGAGGAACTATATAAAAAAGGGCAGAGCAGGCTTTTTATTCTTAAGGGACTGTGTTCCTTTCATGTTGGAAGTGACATCCTTTACATCTAAAACTCTGTGATGGCCAATGCAATTTTATATACTGTGGTGATTATCTGGGCTGGTAACATCACTTTGGTAACAGGATTGGCACTCCAGCCACTATAAAAACTTCACACAGCTCTGAAACGGCAGACAGGACTGCTTTCTGCTCCCCGCGGTAGTAGCTCTACTGTAGCAACCCATAGGATGAAGGCTACTAGCAGTAAGAAGGCGATGGGGAGAAGCCCTCGGGAACCTCATCCCCAGAAGAGTTGAAAGCGCTGGAGAGCCAATGGGGTCAGGCCTGGTGGGGATCAGAACTGGTGTGGTGCTGAGGCGTCACCCACTGCTTGGGTCCCAGTTTGAGGCTGGCCATCTGGGTAGGCAGGTGGAATGCCTTGTCTCTGTGGCATGATGACCTTCTTGCACTGTTGGAGGAGCTTTGTAAAGTCTGTATTTCAGTGTTGCACTCTCAGATGGCAGCACTCTGTGAGGTACGCAGACCTGGGGCTAGCCATATATCTGTAGGTGTATGCACTTTTTATTGGTCTGGTTACTCTGGTGGCTGTCATACTCAGGCTATAGCTGTTGCTGTGGTGGACTGGCTCCGCCCGATGGTGTCTGATGTCACTCCTTTCAACAAGCGTATTATGAGATTCAGATTAAGGCAGTCTCTAGTGTGTATGCTCTAACCGCGGTGAGTGATGTCTCAGTAAGGGAGACATTTTATTCACAACTTCACTTGGTGGTTGATCGGTGCCTGCAAGGTGCCACTTCTCTGGTCGTGGGTGACTTCAATGGTACCACTGACATTGACAGGGCTGGCTATGAGGATTGTGTCGGTCACCATGGGTCTGGTAACTGTGGTAAAAGTGGATCCATGTTCATTGACTTTGAAAAAGGTCAGGGGCTGCGGATCACTGGATACTGGTTCCAGTGCCCTAAGCTGCATCGTTGGACTTAGTACTGGTGGTGTGGTGAAGGATATTGATCAAATCCTCCTTGGCAGATGCAGGAGGCTCCTACGGTACTGCAGAATCTACAGGAGTGCCCAGTTTGTGAATTCTGACCATAGCTCTGTTGTTGCTACTCTGAAGATTCAGCTTAGGTCCAGTAGTCTACCACCTACTAGGAGAATGAGGCTGGACATGGCCAGACTCCAAGATCAGGCCGTTTCTAATGATTTTGCATGCAGTTCATGTGAGGAACTTGTAGGCTTAGATGCGACTGCTGATCCTAATGTGATGTGGGAGACCTTCCATGCTAAGACCCTGAAGGTTGCTGAGGGATGTGTTGGTGTTGCCTGTGTTCAAAGAAGGAGGTATTTCATCTCACATGGCACCCTGGATGTCATCGAGAGTAGTCACAGCTCCCTGCTTGATGGCAGCTCTGGTCTGTACTGGGAACTGAAAAGAATGACTGTGAGGGCTCTGATAAGGAGGTTTTTGTTAGAGGAATCTGTGACCAAGTGACACACCACCTATGGTGTAATGACCCACATCCTGCTTACAAAGAAATCTAGTGTATTGGAGAGTTGGAGTCAGGGCAGGATGGAACGGTCCTTACAGATGACATTGCAGTTGTAACCCGTTAGGTTGGCAACTTTGAACAGCTGTTTAAAGCTGATCCTAAGGCTAGGACATTGAACATCTCTGGGTCCACACTTCTTGAGACTGAAACTCCAATTATCTGTGAACCACCCAGTCTCACTGAGACTGCAAAGGTTGTGAACCAGCTGAGGGATCTGTAGTATCCAGAGTGAACTTCTCCAGGCTGGTGGTAAGGCTGTCATCTTTTGTTTCTATTTGGGAGACAGGAATCATCCCAACTGATTGGAAAACAAGAATTGTTGTCCCTATCTGGAAAGGGAAGAATGATTGCCTGGATTATGGCAACTACAGGGGGATAACACTGCTATCAGTGCTGGTAAGTTCCTTGCAGGATTCTCATTGTTGAGGACCTGAGCAGCTAGACAAGGCCAAGGGGAGACTCGCGTGTCTGAATGGGGGGGGGGGGCCTGGGGGAGGGGGGCGTTTGCCACCCGGGATCCTGAGGTGTTTCATTGTGTGGTGAGTGTGGCAACGCGCTCTACCAGTACATTCTCTTCAACCTGACCTAACCTGTAACATCACTTCAAGAGCCCTCCGAATCAACAAGCTAATTAAAACATATAGGATGCATTCTGAATCCCTGGAGGTAATGGCAAAGGAGAAAATTAAAACAAAATAGAAAGCATTTATAAAAAATGCTGCATATCTTCTCTCTGACACACTAACATTGAGGACATTAAGCCAGATCATTCAGTAGAAGTGTATGAAGAAACGCTACCGACTCTGTAAATGTAAATGTGAATGACTCTGTAAGGGCAAATCAGAGGTTTTCTTTCTTTTTAAATTTATTTTTTAGTCATTCTGTGTGTGTTTAAATATTTTGTGAATATTTATTTATTTATGTATGTATGTATGTATGTATGTATGTATGTATGTATGTATGTATGTATTTATTTAAAGAGTTTCTGTAAAAGCCAAATTTACTACCTCGGGGGAATGTTTCATATTAAAGTCACCTGCAAAAATCTACCTATCTATCCAGAGGCCATGCTACAGCAAGGTCCATTCTGGACCATGTCAGACTAGAAACCAACCAACATGTGAAGACTGGGAGCTAGTAGTAAGCATATTGAATGCACCTATCTATACATTTTTTTATTCTAATAAAATTTTTATTATCCAAGATAAACAGATCTGTTACCAAGCAAAACAGTTACAATAAACCTGAACCATATATGACCTGCTTCAATTTAGTATACAATATTTTACCCCAAAAAACAAAGGCCAAAAGCATAGCTAAAACAAAAGGACCCTGTGGAGAATTAAAGGTTAAACATCGGTTGGAGTTCAGCAGGGAAAAAGAAAATAAATGTCTCCTTTACAGATTAGTTAATTAAGTATGTAGGGGTGTGGATTGATTTCCAGCTATTTGGGTGCTTGTGTTGTGTTCGTTCTTGCCAAGTTTTAATGTTACCTTGTGATGACCAGTTAATCCTTGCAGCTGAAAGTTCCAGATAAGCCAAGTTAAGAAAGGTAGCTTTCCAATGGGCAAAGGATAAAGCATCAGTGCATATTAGTACTCCCTTAGCTGCTATTGTGCCCAGAGACAATGGCCTTTTATGGTTAACAGGTAACAAACAAAGATGCAAGAGTATAAATATGTGAGGAGAAAAAGGTATCTTTATGGATGAATTAGGGGCCATGAAACTCAAGGTATTTGACCATAAATTAAAAACTACAGGGCAATCCCAAAAAGTAAGTATGAATAAAAGTACCAGATATTTGATCACAACAGAATGGTCAAAAAGGACCCAGCAATAACTGCATGATGTAGCACCTAAGGCATATGCATTTGTGGGCAAAAGTAGCTTTACAATTGTGAGTACAGTGATACCTTGGAATCAAAACTTAATCCGTTCCAGAACCCCGTTCGAGTTCCAAATCGTTCGAGTTCCAAGACAATTCTTCCCCTTTAAAATAATAGAAACTGGATTAATCCGTTCCTGGGTCCCACAAACTAAAATTTTAGACACTAGATTTTAAGGTAAAATATTAACAAATAATAATAATATTTGAATAAAAATTACTACTGGTGCTCATTTTCTGAAATTGAAAAATGTGCATTTTTTAACAGGTATTAGAGAGAAATTGATTATATTTGTTTAAGTTAAACAAGATTCTTTTTGAATCGGCTCAATCAAATATTCATTTTAGTACTCTTGAACATATCAATGTTTAATGTTAAAGTCACCTGCAAGTAGTAAGCATATTGGATGAAAGGTTAACTGCTTATTGTTAGGTTCCATTTTGGGAACAACTGGAAGTCTTAAGTTAATCGATGTATAAATAAAAAAGCAACTTTCTCTCATGCCTTTTTTGATACTCCATCTAACTGCCTGGAGTTATAGGTGTAAAAGAATTCAATACTATAGTAGAAGTCAGTCCTGATTGAGTTGGGCTATAGATGGGACTTGGATCATTCTGTTATCCATGTAGCAAAGAGCAAAAAATAAAAATAGGCACCTTTGAACCCTAGCATGATAAACCAAATATCTATCTATCTATCTATCTATCTATCTATCTATCTATCTATCTATCTATCTATCTATCTATCTATCTATCTATCTAATACTGTACCTTTCATTTCAAACTATTTCTTCATATATACTCAAGTCAGCTTTTACAGAGTCTGTATTTGTAAACTTTGGACTGGAAGAAGTTTTTCCTGGGGATCATTATCCAAAAATGCATAGACCTACCACATCACACATGTCAGACGATTTACTACAAAGGATACTCAGCTAACAGTGGCTCTTACTGAAAAATGCCATGCTTCAAGAAGCATTGTAACCATAAGCTTTTAAATGTTCAGATGCTAAGGGCAAGGGCTTACCAGACAGGAGGGTGATCTGATGTCATTAGGTTTCTCTGTGCTCCTGAAATAATATCAGCTTTCCTAAGCCAGTCTGAAGGGAAGGAGGGAACTGTAAAAAAGAAATTGTCTAACAGTTTCTCACATGCTGAAGTACCAAATACATTAACTTTTTTCTACCTGTCTTCACCACCAGAGAGATGAAACCTGGCAGGCCATAAAGTTTAGATTAAAGAATCAGAAGATAATTCAGAAACGTAATAACAATATGGGCATCAAAAGTACAAAATAATTATGTTTTTTTTTTTTTAAATGTTAACCAAAACACAAAGCCAAAGAAAGTATTGCCAGATGTTAGATAACAAAGACAACTTATAGAAATATTGTAATATTTTAGCACATTTGTACATATTTTCTTTTCCTAATTGGGTTTTCTTCATGTGGGGAATTCATATTTGTTAATAATTTTTACATTCCTTTTGTTTTCTATAAATATTATTTTAGCTATTATCTTTATTATTTTCTTCTTGCACATTATCACACTCTTGTTCACATTATTCAGGGAGCTGCAATTGTGACTTCACCAGAATTCCCTTGTATAAGTATGGTGGTACATGATGGACACTTTATCCATTAGTAGATTTTTGTGAATACTTTTTACTGGTAGTTAACGCATGAGACAATATGAAAATTTACAAATTTACCCATAACTCCATGTGAGGTAATGTTAGAGCAGGCTCAGCTGTCACATAAATACCATGATCTCAAGTATGGATGAGCACACATAAGTGAATATCTTAGCATCAACTCACAGTTGGTCCTGGATGCACTACGATGTAGTAACCAGTATATTACTATGAAGATAAGCAGGGCTGGATGGGTGATTGACATCTGCATTATTCTTTACAAGCCTGGGAAGATTAAAGAAAACAAGGGTGACTCCTGGCGCTTTGCTTTGGATAAATAGATCTTCACAGAAGTTAAGGGCAGATCATAGAGAGAGCAACATCATGCGAGTCTGAAAGACAATTGGGAACGCTGAAAGAGTGAACACCACTTCAGTGACAAACAGGAATAGCTGTTGTTAATTTCAGTATAACTATTATTTTCCAAGGTATTTTCCATGGCCATGAGAGCAGTAAGGTGATTCTTCTGAAAGTATAGCTGAAGATCATTCATTGTTAAGTAAACATGCCCATTATCGGGCGTAACTCTCATTTGGTGTGTGTGGTCGGTATTTCCATCGCAGTGTTTGATACTGTATTATTCTTGATGTTGTTGAGAAGCTTAATGCAATATTCTACCTTATTACAGTATATTTTTCATTTTATACTTCTCCTTCTCCTAATTCTTCTTTCGGCTGCTCCCATTAGGGGTCACCACAACTGATCATCTTGTTCTGTATCCTCCTGTCCTCTGCATCATGCTGTTACACCCATCACCTGCATGTCCTCTCTCACCACATCCATAAACCTTCTTTCCCAATATACCTAGCATCTCTCCTGTGAACATGTCCAAACCAACACAATCTCAGATGTCTGATTTTATCTCTAAACCGTGCAACTTGTGCTGACCCTCTAATGTACTCATTTCTAATCCTGTCCATCGTTGTCACTCCCAATGCAAATCTTAACATCTTTAACTCTGCCACATCCAGCTCTGTCTCCTAATTTCTGGTCAGTGCCACCGTCTCCAACCTACATAACACAGCTGGTCTCCCTACAGTCCTGTAGACCTTCCCTTTCACTGTTGCTGATACCCATCTGTCACAAATCACACCTGACACTCTTCTACACCCACTCAACCCTGCCTACATTCTCTTCTTCAGCTCTCTTTCACACTCTCCATTACTCTGTACTGTTGATCCCAGGTATTTAAACTCATCCACCTTTGCCAACTCTACTCCCTGCATCCTCACCATTCCTCTGACCTCCCTCTCATTCACACACATGTATTCTGTCTTCTTCCTACTGATCTTCATTCCTCCCCTCTCTAGAGCATATCTCCACCTTTCCAGGGTCTCCTCAACCTGCTCCCTACTATTGCTACAGATCATAATGTCATCAGCAAACATCAAAGTCCATGGGGACTCCTGTCTAATCTCGTCTGTCAACCTGTCCATCACCATTGCAAATAAGAAAGGGCTCAGAGCCAATCCCTGATGTAATCCCACCTTCATCTAGAATGCATCCATCACTCCTCCTGCAGACCTCACCACGGTCACTCTTCCCTCGTACATATCCTGTACAACTTTTACGTACTTTTCTACCACTCCCAACTTCCTCATATAATACCACAGCTCCCCTAGAGGCACCCTGTCATATGCTTTATCCAGGTCTAAATAAATTCAATTCTGCTCCTTCTGGTCTTCACTATACTTCTCCATCAACATCCTCAGAGCAAACATTGCATCTGTGGTGCTCTTTCTTAGCATGAAACCTTACTGTTGCTCGCTAGTCATCACCTCCATTTTTAAACTACCTTCCACTACTCTTTCCCATAACTTCATGCTGTGTCTCATCAATTTTATCCCTCTGTAGTTACAACAGCTCTGCACATCCCCTTTATTCTTAAAAACTAGTACCCCTTCTCCTGCCTCTGGACACATCTTCCCCATCTTCTTCTCCTTCAACGGCCAACAGTAGCCCAATTTCCACATGCATCTTGTTGGCTAACAGTACAGGTGGTGGCTGTTGTTAACCCGGGCCTCAACTGATCCAGTATGGAAATCTATATTATTGTCTGCATACTGATCTTGCAAAATTTTACACCAGGTATCCTTACTGACATAATCCTCCCCATATATCCAGACTTGGGACCAGCACAATGAAACACACTGGTTTGTGCATCCCTTGTGGCAGGAATACTTCTCCTTCTCCTACTACTTTGGATATTATTATTATTATTATTATTATTATTATTATTATTATTATTATTATTATTA
>JANRMT010062803.1:1749737-1767622 GCA_026402145.1 Polypterus bichir lapradei | reverse complement strand
ATAGATAGATAGATAGATAGATAGATAGATAGATAGATAGATAGATAGATAGATAGATAGATAGATAGATAGCACTTTATTTGTCCCCAGGAGAAAATTTGGCATTTTACAGAAGCTTTATACATTTTTTTTAATTTCATTGATTTTATTGTAATCATTCCATACAAATAGATCAATTTTTACAAAAAATAGGATTGAAAACAAATCAATCCCCATCCTTGAGAAAGAGAGCATGGCCAACAGAATAAAACTTAAAGCTTGTAATCATACATAAATTGATGAGTTTAATAGAAAGTGTCACACAAGTGCAAGTAGGAGCGATCTGAGTGGACCAAGTGGAGGTGATTACCCGCCGGGCCAGGGGGTGGCGGGGTGCTCTAAACCTGTTTCTGTTAATTCTGCAGATCAAATACGTGAAAACCTGCCTGATTCAATGGCACTTCCGGTTCCGACTTCCAGACTGGCATCACTTCCGGTTCCGGCACCCAGACTGATGTCACTTCCGGTTCTGGCTCCCAGACTGAAGTCACTTCCGGGTTACAGACTATAAATCCTCCATCTTGCCAAACCAAGGGCAGTTAATTTTAAGAACTTAAACCAGCAGCATCAATTGTGCTCTCTAAATCCTTTTGCAGCTAGGAACAATATACGGGTGGCTGCCCCAAACCTTCTTTTAGTGTGTTGAGACTCATTATTTCACAGCGGATAAAGATGAATGGAGAAGTTAAAGAAATGCGAAGAGAATTACTTCCTCAGTGCTTTAAGAGCTTATTCTAAAGTATTATTGATTAGATCCTGCCAGGTTTTGAAAAAGTTCTGCACAGATCCTCTAAGTGAGAATTTGATTTTTTCCAATTTCAAATAGTATAAAACATCAGTTACCCACTGATTTAGGAGAGTTAGGATTCTTCCAGTTTAGCAAAATAAGTCTGTGTGCCAATAGTGTAGTGAAGGCAATCACAGTTTGTTTGTCCTTTTCCACTTTAAGCCCATCTGGGAGTCCACCAAACACAGAAGTTAGTGGATTAGGAGGGATTGTGACACCAAGGCTGTCTAAAAGACACTTAAATTTTTTGGTCCAGAATGATGTTAATTTGGTGCAGGCCCAAAACATGTGACCCAGCTAGACTGGGACTTGATTGCAGCGTTCACAGGTAGGATCTTGCCCTGGAAACATTTTGGGCAGTTTTAAGCAAGACAGTTGCACTCGATATATAATTTTGAGTTGAATAATTGTATGCTTTGTACATATGGAGCTTGAGTGAAGTCTCTTCATTGCTACCTTCCACTCCTTTTCTGATATGTTGAGTGAGAGATCTTTTTCCCATTGGACTTTTGGATCTTTGAAAGGGAGGGACTGTAAAATTATTTTATATATTGCAGAAATGCTGTCTGAGTCCTTGAAATTGAGCAATATTTTTTCCAGCATAGAGGAAGGTGGGAGATGGGAAAAATCGGGCAGGTTCTGTTTAACAAAGTTTCTAATTTGAAGATAATGAAAGAAATGTGTTGCTGGAAAGTTAAATTTGGAATGTAATTGTTCATAGGATGCAAAGTTGTTGTCTATATAAAGATCTCTAAGTAATATAATCCCAAATCTTTTCAAGATATTAAAAATTGCATATGTTTGTGAGGGTTGAAAAAGGTGGTTCTCATGCAGAGGTGCCACAGATAAAAGATTCTCCATCTTAAAATGCTTTCTACATTGGTTCCATATTCTGAGTGAGTGAAGCACAATTGGGTTATTAGTATATTGGCAATAACTTGCATTTATTGGGCACAAAGCAGGGAATATAAAGAAGTACTGCAGGATTTTATTCTATTGTGGACCAAGCCTGTGTATGTTCGTCTCTTTGTGTCCATTTCCAGGTTTTTATAACTTGTATGTTTGCTGCCCAGTAATAAAACTGAAAGTTAGGTAGAGCCATGCCACCTTCTGTCTTAGATCTTTGTAGAGTCGCTCTTTGGATACATGGATGTTTGAAGCTTTATACATTTATAAAAGTAAATAAAAAAAAACGTCTGAATTGGGAAAATGTAAAAAAAGCAGTCACAATCATGGTGAGACATTACATAGGTGTATTGATATAAAGGAGCCCCAGTAGCGCTTCTTGACACACTTCTGCTGAATGAGTCTTAGGCTGAAAGTCCTAATCACAGAGTAGATGTGCATCATTGTTCATAATGGCAGTCAGTTTTGTTTTAATTCTCTTCTTCACTATAACCTCCAGGGAGTCCTTTAACACTGTAGATTATCCTATTATTGGTCACCCTACAAATTCCTCTACTGAGAGCAACAAAGATAGAATTCATTAGCTCATCAGATAGAATATGATTGTTATCAACAAAGAAATAAGAGTGATATGTCTGCCCTGGTAGCAGTGCCTCATATACACAAATGTAACAAGGGTCTCTCTCAAGGGGTATTTTAAGGTTATAGAACTGTAGTAAGAATGTACCAATTGGGCTAAGGGTATTGTAGGCAAGTGAAATGCCAAATAGATTTGATTAACATGTAGTAATTTCCTGTTTATATTTATAGTGAATCATAAAATTAATATGCATATTATATTTGATGCCACCCATGTTTTAGTTTAATTAGGCCTCTTGCTTCACTATTTCCATATCTGAGTGGGTGCTTCTTTAATCATGGTGAATAACTCTAGAAACCCATCCAATTTATGGAGCACAGATTACGTTGTATTAACAGACGATAATCAAAATACACAATTACACTGCATGCTCCTGTGTCTATATTTTGGAAACTAAAGCATTATAAGGATCAACAGTTCTTAAACAAAAATAATAAAATCCTCCTATCAGAGTACAGAATATGCATCACCGTGCTAAAATTAAACTTATGAAGACCTCTCAGCTAATAAGAACACTTGATGAGTTTTTTTCTAAACGCATATACTGAGTTTAGAATTACAAACGTAAGAAACCTAATTAACAAAGGATTTAAGATTAGAGGGGAAATTAGACTTTTAAGTAGCCTTTTTAACCTTGCAGGCTATTACGGGAATTTACTATCTAGTATGATTCTGTGAACGCCTCATAAAATGATCACATTTGTCAGACTGCAGGCGATAGCACAAAAATATTCCTAAAGTCCTCAAAAAACACATGCTGACACCCAAATGAGTGAATTAATTGGTAACACTTTAGTCTAGGTAGTGCATAAATTCTTCTATTACTCATTTACTGCTGTGTAACAAGACCTTAACAAGCACTTCATCAGGTCTTCATAACACTCACAAAGCACCAGTAAAATGTTTATTCATCACTGCAATGTGATCCACTGAGAAAACTTCACTTTGGTGTGGACGGGGGTGGCTTAACTAAGGCACATTTCTCTTGATATTACATATTTAGTATAAGACCTGTGAATCCTTCATATTGACAATTAATTTTACCATCATGTCAATGTGCCACACTAAACAGAGAAGAATATCCAATCTAGTCATGTTTTATAAGTGCTTTAAAGACTAAAGAAGCCTTTGTTAAGGTCTTGTTCTATAAGAGTGATTGAGTAATAGATTCATATTTGCAGTACTTAAACGAAGGCACTACCAGTTAATCATTAGTGATGGGAATGCTAATCTCCTCTGCATCTGCCTTGATCGCTCCATGGACGTTTGTTTAGCACGGTCAGATACTTAAGACATTTCTGGAAATTGGACAGATTCTACACTCCATTCAGCCGAAGGCTCGCTTATTGTATGATGTAATTGTGCATCACTCACTTCACAGACTGATATTTTTATTAGGAAAGGAGGCACATTCAGGTATAAGTGAGGCCAGGATGAAATGGAGTGCATACATCTTATGTATGATGAAAATTGAGCTTCCTGCAACTTTTGGGAACAGTAGAAATGAGGTAAATTAGTTTTGATCATTACTTCTTTCTGTTTGCCTTTACTTACTTTTAATTTTCAAATAAAATGTATTTGAAAATGAAATATACATGTAATGTAATGTAATATTTGTGTTTTAAATATGTCTTTTTATTGGACTACAGTTTGCAAAAACAAACACAACATCCTCAGATTTTGTTGTGTTTTTTCCATTTTATTATTATATCTAATATTAACTGATTTGAGTTTTTTGTAGTGACCCTGTAATTCACTGACTTTAACATAAATTAAGGTGCTTAACACTACAGTAGAATTACTGGAGCCTGTGAAAAAAACTTGCAGATCCGTCCCACCTTAAATCCC
Organism: Polypterus bichir lapradei; assembly: GCA_026402145.1. Taxonomy (NCBI): domain Eukaryota; kingdom Metazoa; phylum Chordata; class Cladistia; order Polypteriformes; family Polypteridae; genus Polypterus; species Polypterus bichir. The sequence continues at coordinate 1,763,402 of JANRMT010062803.1, read as the reverse complement.
TTCGCACCTCTCCGTCAGCGTATTTTGTTCTTTAAATGTGTCGATAAGCAGCAAGCAGCCTGCTATCACATCCCCCCACCCTGCACAGTTTTCTCAGTTCAAGTCTGTTTACCTGCGTGTCAGTTGCTTAGAGTTGTATAGAGTGAGAAGTCAAGCAAAACGACACCTTTTATAAATACTATATTTTTATTTGGAACACATGCATTTCATGTGTGTTCTGTGTCTACAGCAATCTATGTAAACACATCATTAAAACAGAAACTTTCTTTATGTTTTAGTAATAATTGACAAAATGTAGACATGAAGTGTATAATGTATGAAGCCTGAAGACCAAATATCAAATAAACACTTTCACAAAAGGTACAAATATAACAGAACAAGTGCGCTTCTATTCAAGAATATAACTGCAGAAAAAGAACCCACGTTAGGGTATGAAATTGACACGCATTTGCTACAACCGCTTCAGTGGCTCAACGGTATCAACTGTTGACAAGTAATCAAAACTTTCACGGATTCGATCGCGGACGAGTGAGAAGTGAGCTGCTCTCATTCTTGCTATTTTAGAATAAAAACATACATTTGATTTCAGTCTCTAACAGCTGGTGTAAATTTATGATTCTTGTAAAGGTTAGTTTTATTCTCTCAGTCGCGTTCACAATCCCACGCCCCCTCGCATTTGACACTGCTGTTTTCACATAAAGACGTGCCATAACAGAGGCGAACTCAGATGACGACGACGGTTCTACATCTTAGAAAGAATGCACGTCACACTTTTGTCATCGCTGTACTTTGTATTTGTACATGGGAAGCTCTGCACTCTACTTGTGACTTTACGCTGTAGGAAGACAGTAAATAAATAAAGGTAAATATGTAAATAACATTTGATGTGGCTCTTACATACAAAGTACAGTGACGGCAGCTTCCACCTTCAGCTATAGACTCTTCAGTACACGAGTGATTCTCCACGCTAGTGTTTAGATCTGGACGGTGCATGTGCCCAAAACATTAACATTGATATGTTACTTACATAAAAGCCAGATCGAGTGTGATTTACCTTGAGTTATTTACTTACTTCCTACAGTGTAAAGTCACAAGTAGACTGTAGAGCTTCCTGTGTTTGATCGACACGTGCATGCTCAAAAAATATGTGTAATGCCATAAAAAGTGCTTGCTGACACTCTAGTACGCAAGCAATGGTACGAGAATGCAGATAGACTTTTTTTGGGGGCACATACACCGTCCAGATCTAAACACTAGCGTGGAGAGTCGCTCGCATACTGAAGAGTCTATAACTGCAGGTGGAAGCTGCCGTCGTTGTACTTTGTATGTATCAGCCAGATCAAATGTTATCTGCCTATCTTTATTAATTTACTTATTTCCAACAGCGTAAAGTCACAAGTAGAGTGCAGAGCTTCCCATGTACATATACAAAGTAGAGCAATGGCAAAAGTGTGACGTGCATTCTTTCTCCGATGTAGAACTGTCGTCATCATCTGAGTTCACCTCTGTTAAAGCGCATCTTTGTGTGAAAACAACAGTGTCAAATGTGAGGGGGGTGGGGGTGGGATCGTGAACGTGACTGAGAGAATAAAACTGAATAAAAAAAAAAAACAAAGCTAACCTTTACAAGTATCATAAATTTACACCAGCTGTTATTGACTGAAATCAAATGTATAATTTTATTCTAAAATAGTAAGAATAAGAGCAGCTCACTTCTCAAAACGGACTTGTCCGGGGTCGAACACGTGAAGTTTTGATTACCAGTCAACAGTTGATACCGTTGTGCCACCAAAGCGGTCGTAGCAAATGCGTGTCAATGTCGCAAGCGGGTTCTTTTTCTGCAGTTATATTCTTGAATAGAAGCACACTTGTTCTGTTATATTTGTACCTTTTGTGAAAGTGTTTCTTTGATATTTGGAATTCAGGCTTTACACATTATACACTTCATGTCTACATTTTGTCGATTATTACTAAAACATGAAGAAAGTTTCTGTTTTAATGACGTGTTTACCTAGATCGTTGTAGACACAGAGTGCACATGAAATGCAACTGTTCCAAATAACGATATAGGATTTATAAAAGGTGTCATTTTGCTTGACTTCTTACTCTATACAACTCTAAGCAACTGACACGCAGGTAAACAGACTTGAACTGAGAAAACTGTGCAGGGTGGGGGGATGTGATAGCAGGCTGCTTGCTGTTTGCTGCTTATCGACACATTTACAGGACAAAAGATGCTGATGGAGAGGTGCGAAGAGATTTAAGGTGGGACGGATCTACGAGTTTTTTCGTAGGCTCTGGTAATTCTAGTGTTAATTCCAGGGTATGATGCTAGAAGTTCACCTCAGTAAATGTCTGAGTTTCCAACAATATCAGCTCCGCCTATTTACCAGTAGATTCCTGAAATACATATTCAGTGTGATAGAGTCTATTTACAAGCATGAATTTCAAGTCTTCTTATTAGTGAGAGGGTTGCCATTACTATGAAAAAACATTAAGTGAGGTACATGCTCAAATTGGAGAGAGATACAATGTGGTTAAAAACTATAAAAATGTAAGATTCTTCTTCTCCCTCAGTTTACCTTCCATTAACCTTTTCTAATTTATCTTTCCCGTGCTTTGGGGAAGTTGGCAATAAAACAAACTTATTTTTTAACAGTAATATTTCAGTTCTGTCTCTGACACTCTTTGAATGTCTGAATTTCTACATCTGCTGTACTTCAAACTAACAGCAGTAAAAATATGCAGATTTTTGACCCCTTAACATTTCTAAATAGCAAAACTTCGATAAAGACTACTGGGATTTAGTTAAACAAACCTGACCCTCATTAACATTCTTTATTCTGGCTGTAAAAAGAGAACTAAGCTATTTATATATTATATTTACATATAATATATTTACACACACACACGCATTATATATGCTACCCATTTAAAACAGTTGAAATCTAAATAATCAATGCAATGTAGACCTCAGCATAGACCAGTTATATGCCATTTGGTATGGAATTCGTAAAAGCAGTGTTAATTTCTGTGATGCAACATCTGTTGGAATGACAAATAAAGTGTGTTTTATTAAGAAAATGTTTTTGACTCTATTGGAATAACAGAGACATTACAACCATTTAGACACACTTATTATTTTACCAGTAACGGCGCACTGCACGATAACGTGCAGTGAATACACTTGACTTGAGCATTGATAGTTTTCATCCTGTTTCTCTGTACGTTTATCATTTGTCTGCTCAGAGATTGATGCACTTGCTGCTCCCTGAGCAGCTCTTCTTTTCTCCCCCATTGTGACCCGCTTCTTCTCTTCTTTCGTCGGCATCTTTTCCTGTTAAAAATGATTAAGTCAGTGTTTGTTTTGCAATTACTTAGTATGTTTTCTTTCATTTTTCACTTAAACTGGTACTTAAGTCTTCAATCTGCCTGAAGAATGATTGAAGATATGAAGAGGTAGGGGAGGTGACGGTGAAGGTGGTAGGAATGAGAACAGTGCCTGTATGTATGTGCCGCATGGCCACCCTGCTGGCCACTGGCGAGAGTTGATTCTACAATAAAATAAAATAAAACTAAAAAGAGGAATAACCTTGGAGGTCAATCATCACCCCAAAAGTGGATAATAGATGTCACGTAGCATATGTGTACCAAATTTCAGGTCAACAGGTCAAATGGTCTGCGAAGCTACAGGTGATTTAAAATCCTGGACAGACAAACGAACAGCCACGGTAGCGTATTATATTAGAAGATTAAGGTATTAAGGTGGATATATATATATATATATATATATATATATATATATATATATATATATAGTGGTGGCCGGCTGGGTCCCATGCCCAGGACGCCCTTTCTACATATGTGCCGGGACAGCAACCATGGGTGTCTCAGTACCTCCCCGGGACTCTTGGTGGCAGCCTCCCTGGCTGACGATGTTGCCTCAGTTTCCCGCAGGGCTTCATGGGAGATGGAGTTCTCCACAGCCCTGTTGGTATCTGGGGTGGCCGCCAGGTGGGGCTGCATGGCTCCCTGAGCCGGCCTGGACAACTCTACAGCCCTGCCTGGAAGTGAAATCAGAGGCAGGTGATCAAGCATCTGGAGCACTTCCGGGTGAGCTATAAAAAGGGCCAGCAACCACCACTCAATGGCCAGAATCAGGAGGAAGAGGATGAGGTTGCCAGGAAGGAGTGGTGGTGCCAAACGGGAGTGCTTTTGCTTGTGCTTAGTACTTGGGACTGTGTTGTGGCTGGGGGGTTCACAGGGAAGACGTGCCCTCAAACTGGAGAAAATAAAAGTTATTGTTGGATTTTACACGTGCCTCTGTGTGAGTCTATGCTGGGTCGGGCACTATATAGCATCTTTTATCACTATATCTATATATGTATATATATATATATATATATATATATATATATATATATATATATATACACAAAGAGAGAGAAAGTAAATAGAAGAGACCCTTTAGAAAAAAGAAATTAGGGAAAGAGTGTTTAAAGTAAGGTTAGACTTCAGAGAAAACTTCTTTCAGAGATTCTCACCTTGCATTAGTCTGGAGACAATGGGAATTTATTATTGAATGGAAAAGCATTTCAAATTTGAATCTTCACATTCTCCCAATGTGCTCCCTGATCCCCATCATCCAATTTTCTCATTTGTAATGAAGCAGCTACAATACTTTTTGTAATGACTCCAGGGACTGCTGACACATCCTGAATGAATTTGCATGTGAACAGCCGAGAAATGTTCCAGGAGAACAGGCAAGGATAAACCATTTCCCTTTAGAACCAGAAATTGGATTTTTCCTTGCCTGCCTGTTTCCTTTACTGAAATGTGTGCTTGCTAAGACTTTTATTGAGTCAGATTGATGTTTACAGTAAAATGTGCAGTCTGTTTGTAAGCCTTATGAACTTTCATAACCTTCTGAAATTTGGCTGTGTTCTTTTTCGATCTAGATTACAATAAAGGCCAAAGACTGACTGAAATGGATATACCTGTGGTTATTTTTGGATGTTTCATGATGTCGAAGTAAATAACTTTTGCAGTTTCTCTCACCAGGAGATGTACAACTTCAAAATATTATATTTATTGGCATCTGTGAGGTTTACTTCAGGTGAGCTGTTATGGTTGGTTGAAATGAAAAGCCACAGCAGAAACAAATATCTGAAATACAAATTTACAGAATTATATATATTTTTATAATGAATTCAGAGTAGCAATCACCTGTGCAATTTGTAGCTATTATCTATGTTGGAAGTTAATTTTATATATGCATGTTTTTCTACTGCTTACTCAGACTTAAAGATCAAAAAGGAAATTTTGCATTCAATTTGAGATACAGTATGTAATGACTAATAACCTTCAAGTATATTTTTGTCATATGCAAAGGCAAACCAATACTGTAAATATTTTTGGAGGTCTGGGTTAAAAAGTGATATTTTTCATGTATATCTTCTGAAATATTCTGATACATCGCCTTAGCAGTTTATTCAAATCTGAAAATAACCAGCGACCAACCACTCAGAGCAGGTTCCTGGTAAAGAACAAGAGATGGTGGTGGGAGAGAGGATCAGGGCTTTTGGGGGTCCGTACTGAAGACCAAGGAATGGCAGCAAGAGGCATGAGCTGGTGAAAAGGATGACTACATCTGTCCGAGGACACCTCCACATGCTGAGAAGTCTGTAAAGGTATAGCAGTGGAGACTTCAGCTTTGGAAAGAGACATGAGAGGCCCATGAATACTTTAAGGAGTAGGTCCTGATGGTGATTTTAACCTTGGATTTTATCTGTTTGGATTATTTATTTGATCATATTTTAGCCTCCACTTTTATTGCTGTTTTTATTGGATTATTTATTGAAGAAGTAATTGCACTGTACTTTTGTTTAAACACTGTGGTTTGAAAATAAAAAGCGCTATGCACTTATGCACTTACCTCCTGTTGTGATGTGCCCTTGTTGCTTGACTCATCCTTGGACATGACTATCGATGACCCCCGGTTCAAGGAAGTATGCCAACTGCAGACATCGGGGCTGTCACAGGAGTATATTGAAAATGGATCATGAATCAAATGTACAGTAGCTTGTGGTCTCAAACAGACTTATCTAAAAGGAACTGGTAAGGTCTTTCTTCAATTCTACTATGCAGTAGATAGGATACAATCAGTCAAGTCACATCGGTCTATGAAGGTGATGCCAAAAGTTGATACTATTAGTTACTTTTAGGCTGACACCTTTATCCAAGGAGTCTTACAACATTTGAAATACAATTGGTTATATGTCTTTTTCCAGGAAGAGCACAGGCTGCTGAAGTTGCTAATCATGGTCACACAGTGTCAGTCTGAACCCACAAATTCAGGGTTTGAAGTCCAAAATCCTAAATATTATTCGGCAATAGGGACATTTTAGAATGTACTGGTCACGGTCCCTTGTTGGAGCTGATGTATGATACATCAGCTCCAACAAGGGACCATACCAAGTTTAACACTTTGCTGCCCTTTGTAGAGCAGAACAATATTTGAAGTGTGAGGATATGTGAACATTGCTTCTAATAAGGGTTATTGATTTATAGCAGCAGAGGCTTTTTAACAGAACAATTTTCTTAGCCAAAAGGCCAGTAAGGTTCTGAAAACAGTTATTTCTGACACCTGAAAGGTTATGGTGAGCCATAATATATGGCTGACGTGGTCTGCCACTGGAGGATGGTAACCACAATTTGCACAACCGTTACTGTCGTTTCATTAAGCACACAAGGCACAACACGATGGAGGAGACACTGAAGGAATATGAAAATAAAATTCTTCTAAAGCTCCAAGTTCTAAAACAAGAACTGCATTAAATTTATTTCAAAATAAGAATTCAGAACAGATGTTCTGAACATCTGGACAAGAATAGGCCATTCAGCCCAACAAAGCTCACCAGTCCTATCCACTTAATTCCTCCAAAATAACATCAAGTCAAGTTTTGAAGGTCCCTAAAGGCCTACTGTCTACCGCACTACTTGGTCATTTATTGCATGTGTGTCTGGTTTTCTGTATGAAGAAAAACCTGCCCATGTTTGTGCAAAATTTAGCCATTAAAAGTTTCTATCCATGTCCCTGTGTTCTTGATGAACTCTTTTTAAAGTAACACCCTCGATCCACTGGACTAATTCCTTTTATAATTTGCAATGGGAAGTCAGGCAAAATGACACCTTTTATTGGCTAACTGAACAGATTACAATGTGCAAGCTTAGGCCCCTTCGGCAACTTGTAATACAGAAACTGGAGTTCCATGTGTTTATATAGACACTGGGACAGGGACAGCATTGGAAAACCTTTACGTGGGACATCTTCAGTGTAAAAAATGAATAGACCTCTCCAGGCTAACACTCAATCAAGATCTTTTGATTAGAAAACTGTCCACAAAGACTAATGTAGTTCAGTTAGCCAATAAAAGGTGTCATTTTGCCTGACTTCTCATTACATTCATTATGGTTAACATGGTAGAACATCCTACTACTACTTTTATAATTTTGAACACTTCCATCATGTTACCCATTTATCTCCTTTTGCTTCAACTGAAAACACTCAGCTTTTTTAATCTTTCCTCATAGCTCATCCCCTGTAGTCCAATGCTAGCAGGATTTCCCTTTTGAATGCCGATATACAAAGTTTAAGCCAATAGATGTTTGGTTTAACACACTTGAAGCATCATGAGGAAGCTTTCTCCTTGAAAATAAAATTTTGCAATTAAACGTAATTGTAAAATTATTTCAATAGCAGTTAAAAGGCTGTAATCCAGATGCTGTCAATTCAGAAACAAAATTCCAATATGCCGGCAAACCAGCCGGGCCACTTCACTGTCATCAAAGCAGAAAGGCACCTCTCAAGAAGGACAAAAAAGGAGGGGTGTTATACTGAATATTTTTATTACCGCTAATTCACTTAAAGATGAATACAAAGAGAATGCAATAAAGAAAAAATACAAAAAATAATGATGAAAGGGCTAATTGAACAAATTGTTCATTACAGAAGAAGGAAGAAAGGCAAAATTATTTTTAAAGGGACTAAAGTCAGCAAATTATACAGGGAAATGAAAGGATGTCATTCAATTAAGCATGCACTTCTTTTCTCTTTCTTTCCATTTCTCTCATTCTTTAAAATTCTAGAGTTATGTTTAGGTCAGGTGTCAGCATATTGGAAAAACATATGCCTTAAGCGGCCTTTGCAAAACTCGGTATTCATAGTCATCATGATGACAAAGCAATGGGCTAGAAAATGCAATCCTTTTCTTATTAACCAGATGGGTGCACAGGCACTTTACCGACCTTCAAGTTTAAATATACCCCCAAAGTTTCAATTAAGCCTTCGCATTGTGCGCTGGTATCATTAGAAATAATTAGACCCTTGCATTTTATAAATTCTGAGGCAAAGAAAAAAGTGTTATTAAGCAAAGAAATCTATGCCAGCTAAGCCGTCTTGTTAAAATGCAGTGATATCTTTTGTTGACCTAATGCTGTTGATTTTGTCTGGGGCACTGGCTCGGAAATACAACATAACAAGCTACAAATGAGCTTGCTTCAAATGGTTAAGCTTGGTTGTCAAATTTTATGTTGCTCAGCTCTGTTACCTTTGAACTGATCAACATGCTTTGTCACAAGTTCTCATTTCTTACAGCAGGATTTTGCCTCCCAAGGCAACTTAAGGGTCCTAACAAAAAAGTTCATACATTGAAGGTCAAACAACTTAACGTAGCATAGCAGAGTAAAAAATAATTTAAATAGTCATAAAATTCACTCACTGAGCAAATTCATAGGAACAAAATATTAACGCTAGGTAGGGCCTCCTTTAGCTCTCAGAACACCCTCAATTGTTCATGGCTTGGATTCCACAAGATGCTGGAAATATTCCTTTGAGATTCTGGTTAATGTTGACATGACTGCATCACTGCATCAGTTTCTGCTGATTTGTCAGCTACACATTCAGGCTGTGAATCTCCTTTTCTACCAAATCCCAAATATGTTCTATTGGAATCAGATCTGAAGCCTCACGTATAAACAATGCGTATGCACAGAAATGTTGCGTACAAACGTGGCCACGTTCATATTGTGTATTTTTGTATACAAACCTAAACTTGGCGTAAAGCCACACACATTTGCACGGTACCTCATACCCTGGCATACGCAAGTTCTGCGCTCGGTTTTGCAGAGTGGCGGCACCCAGCGTCAAAGCAGTGCTGCTGTTCCTGTGTGGTTACCCTTTCTTTCTTAGATCCACATTCCTGACATGGCTTTATAAATACACTGAAATTAACTGTATAATGTTTATTAGTGTAATGCATCTGATTGTAATTAACCTGTAACAATATAATGGTCCAGGGAATAGCCATAGTCTTCCAAATACCATAACTGCTTTAGAGTTGTTACTCTCACTGCACTGTCTTTTTCTTCTTTTAGCTGCTCCCTTTAAGGGTTGCCACAGCGGATCATCTTTTTCCATATTACTCTCACTGCACCACTCGGAGTATTTATATCACTGTATCTGAGTGGGGAATCACAGCAGCAGCTAATCGGAAAGAGAATTATCGCTATACAGCATCAAGCACACGCTGCCTCAGCCATGGCAAAACGCTTCAGAGCCTTTCCTGTACGGACCTCGCAGTTCAGAAACAGTTTCATCCCAAGAACTATAAATGCACCCAATCAGTCCATCAAGTGCTCCTTGTAGAACTGTTTGTACTTATAAGTACAATCACCTCACTGTAAACTTGCACTACAGTTATAATATTGCACAACCTGCGCCACTTTATAAAGCGCGTATTTACATATGATGACGATATCATTTTTAAGATGAAATGCAGCAAAATATGTTGATTATATTATACAGATAAAATTTGAACTTCATTTAAATAATCTGTATTGTTAATAATTAAACATGTGAGGACACGGTGCCACAGCGCTAGCTAGTTCACGGATTGATTCTACCTCAAGCTGTATTCAAGCTGGGCTGGCGTGACACTGGAAGGATAGATGGATAGAATAATTAAACATGTACTACGAAGATATTTCAATGTTCCATAAAAGTTTTGAAGAATCGGCATTCTAAGCTTACAGATGGCTTAACGTCTACTACAGAGCTGATTGTGTGGTGATTGGGTATTTAGAGAAAGAAAAGTAAGGACAGGAATTGGAGGTTAGTACATTTGAAAGCGACAGTACTGCTGCAATTAATTATTTCATCGAAGGTCGCGCACGGTGCAGCAAGCATCTTGCGTGAGACATGAACAATCACCGCGCCACCGTGTTCCCATGTTTAATAACATGCTTTCATTCCTGTGATCATGAAAATGATATCACGTATACATCTCAGTATTTTAATTATTCAGAGAGCTGTAATATTATGAATGTAATGGATTCTGTGTCCTGTCGCAGAAAGAGAAAGTGCAGAAACACGTAGTGATTCACACACAGAGCACACAGAAGATCAAATACAAAACAAAGCATTTAACGTGCTATTTTAATTACGATGGGATTTGAGAAACTAGTAAATTAAACGATTTTAAGATTAAGTTTATGATGTTCTACTTTAATGACAAAATAAACTACGTGATTAAAGTGGAAATTTCGAGATTAAAGTTGATTTTTTGTGCTTTTTTCCCATTGTGTGTCTATTTTTTTTTCTCTGTACCCTAATAAGCTTTCATGTGACACTCAGCCGATGGGCTACGGCTCACCTTTTCACGGCGACTTTGATATGTGACAACTTCTTTTTTATTTCGGGCACTGTGCGACTTTGTGAACTTGTGCTTTCTAGTTTCTCAGACACTCTGTCACTCAATCAACTTCCTTTTGTTGATTATACCACTGTTTAAACCAACAAATAGTACTTTTTCCTTGCCTCCACTTGGTATTCGCTGAAATTCTTATATCTTCCCCCATGCTTTTCCCATTGTCTTTTCACAGAAGGCTGAGCTTAAGGGCTATTTATATTGATTTGCATATTCAAAAATGCATAATTCTGGGAGGAGTTGGGGCAGGACAGCAGGCGCATGCGCGTGCATTACTTTTCACGCTTATCGCGTTTTTATGTAGCGGAAGAACGTGGAAGTTTGCGTACGCACAGATTCCTGCATCTGGATTTTTCTGTGCGTACGCACATTACTGCTTTTGTACTTACGCCATGTTATAGGTTGAGTTCTACGCACACCGTTATACATGAGGCTCCTGGTGAATGGAAAAGTCAACTAAAGAACAATAAACTCATTGGTATGTCCATAAAGTTTGAAATGACTTTTGCTTTATGATGTGGTGTATTATCATGCTGAAAGTAGCCATTAAAAGATGGGGAAAGTATGGCCATGAAGGAATGTACATATAGGCTGTGACATTCAAGTGATGTTTGATTGGTGTTAACAAGCCAAAAGTGTGTCAAGGAAGCATTTCCCACACAACAACAGCAACAATTTATTTCTTGTATAGCCTAAAATCATGCCTCAATGGGTTTAACTGACCCTGTTTATTCACAGCCACCCAGCCTTGACTCCCTAAGAAGACAAGAAAAAACTCTCAAAAAATAAACCTTATAGGGAAAACAACAAAATGGAATAAATCCTGGGAAAGGCAATTCAAAGAGAGACCCTGCTTCCAGGTATGCTGGGCATGCAGTGGGTGAAAAATAGTAATATCTGTCCACCAACTAATTGCTGAATTACTGCCAGATTATAGAAAAGGAGTCAGACAAGCCAGACACAGTCCTGGACACCACAAGACCTCGGCCAACAATCCTTTTTCCCATTATCGGCCATTCTACAGATGAGCTAGTCTGATGAAAGGATCCTTCTACCCTTCTATCCTTCTATCCATTGCAAAACCACACCAAACCTGGACTCTTGACGCCAGACTGGTTGTGTGCATGGATTCATGCTGCTGGTACCAAAATCAGATACTACCATCTGTATGTCTCAGCAAAAATCGAGGTTTATCAGACCAGGCTATGTTTATCTAGTCTTCATCTATGCAGTTTGGGTGATTATGTGCCCACTGCTGCCTCAGTTTTCTGTTCTTGGCTGACAGGAGAGGAGAATAAGTAGTCTTCTGCTGTTGTAGTCCATATGCCTAAAGGTTTGATGTGTTCTGCATTCTGAGTTGTTTTTCCGCTCACCAGAGTTGTGGTGATCTGAGTTACTTTCTGTCAGCTTGAACCAACCACTGTGGCCATTCTCCTCTGACCTTTCCATCGGCAGAACTGCCACTCATGGGATGTGTTTTTCACACTGTTCAGAGTAAACTTTAGAGACTGTTGTGCATGAAAATCCAAGGACATCAGCAGTTGCATAAATACTCAAACCAGCCCATCTGGCACAAACAATCATGCCACAGTCAAAGTCACAGTAGATGACATTTTTCTCCATTCTAGTGTTTGACGTGAACATTAACGAAGTCTCCTGACCTATATCTACATGATTTTACACATTGTGATGCTGCTACATGATTGGCTGATTACATAATTGCATGAATAAGCAGTTGTACGCATTCCCAATGATTTGTTTAGTAGGTGTTTAAAGAGATACTTAGCAGACTATTAAGATCTCTAAGACGCTTTGACATCATCACAGAAAATGAAATGATGAGCTGAACTCAGGCTGGCTTGTTGCCTCACATGTTCTCAGCCCTTAGTCAGATACTGCCTGTATGAAGTTAACACTTTTTTCAGGTACTTCAGTTCCCTCCCACATCCTGGTGACAGGCAAGTTTAATTGGTGGAGTAGTTGTGGGGGAGCATGATGGAAAAAGTGCCCTGTGCAAAGTTGCATTGGAAAAATGCAATAGACTGTGTCCCTCATGATCATTACATGAATAAGTGGGCCTAAACATGAATAAATGAAATGAAATACTACAAATTACTACAAATGAGGTAAGTCTGACAGCATCACACAGTCAAATTCAGTGTTGAATTATAAAGGAAGAAATAGGGAATGCTAATACTCATTACACTTTATGTTAATATGTTCATTTCATTGATAGACACTGTGGAGCCGACCCGGACACAGACAGGCAGACATGTTGTTAAATACCACCATACGTTTTATTTACAAATATTATTTACAATAAATGGTCACTCAGACCCAGTCCAGTGTCACTCAGACACAAACAAACCCCAACACACAGTCCTGGCCTCACAATGCCTTTCTTCGGGCCGCCTCCACACACCTCTCGTGCCTTGTCCTTCTTCCACCCGACTCCAGCCTTGAATGAACTGAGACAGCCCCTTTTATACACTACCGGACCAGCTCCAGGTGGTTCCCGGCACTCCCTCGTTGGCCACGCCCCAGCGTGGCGGAAGTGCCGGCTGTTGTCCCGGCAGCTCTCCGGGTGTCCTTCCAAATCTTCCCCCCAGCACTTCCTGGTGTGGCGGAAGTGCTGAGGTCACAAGTCCCCAAGGCATTGGGGCGCCTCCTGGCGGTGACCACGGGCCCCTACAGGGTGGGGCTTCCATGCCCTGAACCCGTGGCCCCCAAAACAACCAGAAAGGCGGCCCCCACATGATCCCAGATGGGCACACGCCCACTTCCGGTCCTTCAAGACGTCCCGGCCGGGTCGTGGCCCCTGGCATCCTTGACAACACCCTAGCTCTCTTTAAATAGATAGATAGATAGATAGATAGATAGATAGATAGATAGATAGATA
>JANRMT010062803.1:1729355-1749727 GCA_026402145.1 Polypterus bichir lapradei | reverse complement strand
ATAGATAGATAGATAGATAGATAGATAGATAGATAGATAGATAGATAGATAGATCACTTTAAATTTTAGAAGCATAAGGACACCATTCAGACTTACTCACTTCATTAATTCTTTATCCATTACATGTTGAATAGTCATAAAACTGGTAAAGGGTAAATTAAATAGTAAATTTCAGATTTTACCAGTTAAAATGTCTGAAGTAAAATATTATTTTGGTTGCAAGGAAATAAACAGCTCCCTAAATAACCCATTTTGTGATGTCATGTAACATCTAAAGTGTTTTTAGAGATTTTCTGCCCTAGGCTTTAAATAAGAAACTACTTCTATCTGGCGTCTAAAGCAATATTTTATTTTGGGAAGAGAAAAAGCAGAGGATGACATGTCTAGAAAATCTCAATTATAGATGTCAGCATCTGTTTATCATGACAAAAGAGGACTTTCAGATTTGAATTTTTTTTTTTTTACCAGAGCAATAACTGAACTTCACAACTCTACTATTTATGAGGCTGAGTCGGTCATAATATTTAGTAACATCAGGTATAAAGCAGAAACAGGTCCTGCAATGAATGCCAAACCACTGCAAAGCACATTCACCCAGACAACCACATTCATGCACATGGAATAAAGCAGAGTCACCAATTAACTTCAGAATCTGGAATGAAACTCATGGTGCTATGGGAAGTGTGTGCAAATACTTTTAACATTAGTGGTGCCAGGCTCAGGAATCAAATATGAGCCAAGGGAACTATGAGGCAGCAGTCTTAACCATTGTGACACCCTGGTACTAAACTACATACAGTACAGTATGTTGTACAGGGTGGTCCAAATCTAATTATGCAACTTTTAATGCAATGCAGGAAAACAATACAAGACAAAAGAATTGTTTGAAATATCTTGTAATAAACGAAAATGGAAATGGAATTGAATTAATTCACTGATTTCGCTGCCATCTATCGGCAACAAAAATAGTTTTTTGTGAATTCTCTATGTAATAAACTTAATAAGTTATAGCGTAATGAAAATAGCATAATTAGATCTGGACCACCCTATATTTGTATTGGATTTAATCTACTTTGGCATCTTGGGTTAACTATAATTGTTTTTTGTTCTATCTGTTGATTGTATTAAGGTAGCACTTAAAACAAATAACATACTACATAAAATAAGGATTGCCTGATTGACTTAATAGCCATGTGGTCCGGGCCAGCAGTACTCATAAGCAATTTCTGAGCTGTGAAAGGTCTTGGTTTTCTATGGGTTCTTCCACACGTTCAAGTGCCCATTTGATATATCTTTATTATAAACAAAATCTTGCGAAGATACAAGACTTTTTTCCTGCAACGAGACATGATCATTTGAAGAGAGATAGAGAGACATTTTCAAGTCCCGCGAGACGGTTAAGTCACGCCATACTTACAGCCTTTGGAAGCAAGTCCCGTGATACACACACAGAGCAGGTTAGAGATAATAGAAGTAGGAAAATTCGAAAGTCTCAAAAACTGAGAGGAAAGATCGCATTAGCGCACACAAACAGAAAATATTACTTTGTAAAATAACGGAACAGCGAAAAGAGATCGAATAGTGTTTAAGGATGTCTGGGGGAGAAGAGAGACAAGTCAGTGAGACAAAAGGACAACTGCTGTACAGGTTTTTAAATGTTCGAAGCACCACATGAAATACAGATCAAGCCAGCAGCTGATCAAGCAAAGAGGAGGTAAAAAAAACTGTTATTTGTTTCGATTGTATCACCATTTAAGAGCGGGTTTCGGAGGAGCAGGTGCATTCAGCTCCCCTTTTCAAAATGGCGCATAGCGCTGGCAGAGGGGGAAAGGGGTTGGTGAGCGAAGAGAGTAGGGGGAAAGCCCCCTAGTATACAATATTTTTCTGCCATATATATTTCACTCAACTGCACATAAGCCTATTGGGCTATGCCTTTCGAACTCGCCAGTTATGATAAAAGAAGTGAGTTATGAAAATGTTATTGAATTATAATAGTTGGATCTAGAGCAGTTTGCAAAGATGGATGGCACATTCAATGGTGAAGGATTACAGGAAAAAGATTTATAGTCATCCATAAGATTTGAACAGCCTCAGCAAACACGGTGATGTTTATTCAGTGCTGGCAATTCATTTGACTTGTTCCAATGACATATCTTCTTAGTGCCAGTCCATATCCCATAGTAATGATATGCACATATCAGAAAAAAGACTGATTTATAAAAATATAAATTGCTTCTTATACATTGGCTTGGATGTACAATATATACTGGTTTAGACATTGTATTTATAACTTTTTGGATATGTAACTCTTCAGATACATGAAATATACACAATTTACAAAAATAATGTGACATATACAGTATATAAATTCATCTCCTTTAGCTGAATCCAGGGTGGGTCATGGGGCAGCTGGAGTTTATCTCAGCTCTATCATTGGGAGCAAGGCAAGAGCAATACTTGCAGAGGGTGCCAGTTCATCTCAGAGTGAACACACATACTAGTGCCAATTTAGCAACACTCATTCACTTAACCTGCATGTCTGTGGCCATTTTAGATTGTTTTAGATGATTCCCCCAATAATTATGGTTTAAATTCCAGACTTCTCCAGGCCTGTGTGGAGTTTTCCCACTTCCCCCTTATCATTTGAGCCAAAGGGCTGAATATACAAAAAGCATTAATACTGGAGACAGATTGGAGTACAGGAAGGTTGTGGAGGACTTCATCTTGTGGTGCAGGAAGAACTACCCGCTGTTCAACATTAGTAGCACAAAAGAGCCTGTGGAGGACTTCCAATGTGCCAAAGAGACTCTAAGAGTCACCATTCAGGGGAAGGATGTGGAAATGATGCAGAACTACAAGTATATGAGGTCCACATAAACAACAAACTAGACTGGTCTCACAACGGAGTGGCACTGTACAAGAAGGGCCAGAGCAGACTGGACTTCATAAGGAGACTCAGGTCTGCCCATTTGATATATGCAATATTTTTCTGCCATATACATTTAACTCAATTGCACATAAGCTTATGGAGCTATGCCTTTCAAACTCGCCAGTTGTTCTGTGCTGTAGTCTCCTGGGGAAGCAACTTGAGCTCTAAAGATGCACAATGCCTGAACAAATATATCAGGAAAGCCTACTCCATCACAGGACGAACCCTGGACACACTAAAAGCTGTTGAGGAAAAGATGGGAGCAAAATTGGACACCATCATGAAAAATCCCCTCCATCCCCTCCAGTCTTGGGGCACTTTTAGCCACAGGCTCATTTCACCATGGTTTGCTAGGAAGCACCTCAGGGGTCTTTTCTCCCTGCTGCTATCAGGCAATTCAATGCTTCAGGCAACACCCCAAACTAAATGCTGATACTCCTTAAGTTTAGTTTGCGGTTACTTCACAATATACATTATTTATTTATTGATTGTTTGAATGTATTATTCTTCCTAATATGTTTCTGCTGCTGTAAACATCTAAATATCTTATGTATATATAATTCAATTTATACGTAAAATAGCCAAAAGTTTGTAGGCACCTGACAATCACACCTGTATGAGCTTGTTGGACATCTCATTCCAAACTCATATTCATTAATGTGGAATGAATCCCCCATATTGCTATAACAGCCTCCACTCTTCTGGAAAGGATTTTCACAAGATTTCGGAGTGTGTGTGTGAGAATTGGTGCTCATTCAGCCAGACGAGTACTTGTGAGGGCAGGCGCTGATATTTGATGAGAGAACCTGGTTTAAAACTGTCATTCCATTTAATCGCAAAGTTGTTCAGTAGGGTTGAGGACAGGACTCTGCACAGGCCCCTGAAGTCCCTCCATATCTTTATTGACTCCCTTTTTGCAAAGAGGCACAATTGTGCTGGGACAGGAATGTGTCTTCTCTAAACTGCTGCCACAAAGTTTGAAGTGTACCATTGTCTAAATTGTCTTTGTATACTGTAGCATTGACAATGTCCTTCACTGGAACCAAGGGGACCATCCCCTGACCATTATCTCTCCTCCACCAAGTTTATCAGTAGGCACTGTGCAGCTCAGAAGGTAGCGTTCTCCTTGTATCCACCAAACCCAGATTCTTATATCAGACTGATAAATAGTGAAGCATGATTCATCACTCCCAGGAACATGTTTCCATTGATGATGTGCTCTATACCGCTCCAGCCAATGCTTGGCATTGCACATAACGATTTTAGGTGTGTGTTCAGCTGCGGTGGGTTGGTGTCCTGCCCGGGATTGCTTCCTGCCTTGCGCCCTGTGATGGCTGGGATTGGCTCCAGCAGACCCCCGTGACCCTGTGTTTGGATTCAGCAGGTTGGAAAATGGATGGATGGACATCATCCCTACTGTGAAGCATGGCGGTGGCAGCATCATACTAAGGAGATGCTTCTCTGCCACAGGCCCTGGAAGAGTTGTAAGCATAAATGGTAAAATGAATGAAGAATAAAACAGGGAAATCCCCCTTACTACATGTTGGGAGCAGCTGGGCTGCTGTATGTAGCTTACACACATTACAATTCCTATGCTGCCAGGCTTCCACAAAAACAAAAAAAAATATATATATATTTTTTTAGATTTTTAAAGTATTGAACTTGGCTAATGGAGACAATATTAAATGTAAAGGATAGCATTACAGGCATTTGGCTTAAATGGTAAGAAGGAAGAGAGCCATGAGAAGGCCAGGACTTAAACCCAGAGCTCTGATCATCAGCACTGAAGCACTGTATCATCCATATTTGTATATAATATTGTATAAAAGGAGTATTATGCTGTCATCTTTTTTATGACTGCAAATTTCCTTATTGTCTTGATTCCTTTCAGCTGCCCTAAATCTCTATCTCAATGTGCCATGTATTCTATTTTCTGAAATGAAATTTATTTGTCTTGCATCACAAAATTTGTCATCAGTTTGTCATTTCTAATCTCATATTGGATTCTCAAATTTTCTGTTTTTCCAAGTCAGATAGTTTTTCCAAAGTTGACTTTAAACATGTCTGATCATCATTGAATAATCGTAGAGAACAATGCATTGCCCTATCCGAGTCAGTTTCCATGGCAACCTAGAGCTTAAGTATTACTATAGCAAGCCTGCCAGGAAGAAACCGTTAATCTATAGAACCTAGTTAAATGTGCAGTGAATCAGCTTACATGTTGTAGCAGTAAATGTGTATCTGTGGCCGCATAAGGATCTGAAATTTGTCAAGTGGGTGATGGCTTTTATAGAAAATCACCTTTGTTTATCTGTAGAAACTGATAAATGCTTTCCTGTTGATGTACTACACAGAGATTTAGGAACACTTCCTTCATATGCATTATGCAGTGGGACAGAGAGAGGTGTTCTTGTAGCACTAGAAGTTTAAAAATACTGGAGCATATTCTGGCAGTGCTATGGTGTAACATTGCTCTCAGATAATTCAAAAACCCCAATATACCACTGTACAATAAGATCCGCTATTCTTCATAACATTTCTTGGCTTTTAACCCTTAGTGTCAGATGTGACTGAGCGACCAATTATCTTCTAAAATAATCTGTTGGTTTTCTGTGATCCTTGACTGGTCCAAGCAGCTTTACCTTTTCCCTTGAGATCCGCCTCAAAAAGTTGTATCTGCTAGCTGTGAACAAAATGATTCTTTCAGCTGGGTTTCATCTCATGTGGGGGTATTTGGAAAGGAAAAAGCTGATGAAATTGCAAAAGAAGAACAAAAATTTTGAGGTAGATATTATGATGAAGATGATGATGATGATGATGATGAGGGGAAATTGTCTTTTCATAGGACCTTTGGGTAAAGCAGTTGACCTGAGTAATGAAGAGGCAAAACCCATAATTAGGTAGGCAGGAATTAGGAAATGACAGGCGATGTGGGACACAAGCACACTTGGAAGGTTGCATTATCGACTATGTAAATCTATTCAGGTTAGATACTTCAAAGGAAGATGCAGAAAGGAAGATGTATGGATGGCAAAACTTAGGTTTGGCCACAATGGCTTAAATTCTACTGTGAAAATCATTGGAAAATACATTGATGCTATGGGTGAACAGTTCTATTGTTCTAGAAACAGTACAACATGTGATAATGGAAAGCAGTAAATATTTTGTAGAGAGGGAGAAGATGTTCAGGAAATTAACTGGAAGAAGAGAAGACACTGATATTAGCAGTAGAAGCAAAGAAGGGAGAAAAAGGTGAAAGTTGTTTATAATAATAGTAGAGTTTCAAGTAGCACATGGTTAAGTGGAAGAATCTTATCCTGCATAGTCAGTTTCGCCCTCCTATACAGTAGGTGGCAATAATGCATGTTCAAGCTAAGTGTGACCCACCATTATAAGTATTGTGATAGAAACCGGGCCAACAATGAGCCCCAAACCTCAGCATGAAAACACCAAGAGTCCCAGGTTGAAATAAAGGATGCTGTATTAACCATTATTCTTTCTCACAATATTTAAGAATAGCACAAGCACAGGTTTCTCTCTCTTCTCTCCTCCTTCCAATTCCTCTCACCACCACACAGCCCTCCTCCAGTTGAGTGTTGCCTTCCTACCTCCCAACACTGACTTGCATGGGTAAGGAAGTGCGGTCCCTTTTATTAAGGATCTGGGAGTACTTTAGTGCCAGGGCAACTGCCCGATGTAAGCACTTCCGGGTCATATGAAAGTCCATTACAGCAAGGAGCTTGTGTCCCTGCAGCACCCTCTTGTGGCACCCAGTGACCCCAGCAGGACTGCTCTGCCAGATTACATCTCCTGGCATGCCCTGCTAGCTTCCCACTGGGCACTGATACTGGCTGGGATTCCCGTCCAGCCCATATGGCATCTACAGTATACTGTAAATATCTAAGAAGAAGGATTTTTTGTGGTGTCTCTAATGCAGAATTCATTCTCTTGGTTTTCATCAAGTATTCCTGTACACTTTTCTAACAACTTCAAATCAGTAGCACAGTTCATATATAAGAACATCCTTGAAGCTTAATTGTTGTGTATCCATAAGAAGCGTTTGCATAATACAATTCATTGCTCTTTAAAAATAATGCCTGTCTATAAGTCTTAATTGTTAAGCAGTTTATATTATTTCATATTTATTTTATGACATATTGTTTCAGGCAGTTGTGGTTTAAAATATATTGTTACTATTAAATCAGTAACACCTATAACTTCACTACAATGATCCCCCGCCTATTGTGAAAGTTACATTCCAGACCCATCAGCGATAGGTGAAAATCCACGATATAGAAAGACCATATAAATAAACATTTTTTTTTATAGTTTAAGCCTTAAAATATTCCTCCCACACACTTTAAACACATGCAAACTTATTAAAACACACTTTGCAAACTCATATGATATGTGGATGTCAGGCTAAGGATATGAGTAACATAATAATAATAATAACAATAATAATATAATAATAATGTAGCTTACTGTCAATTCATTCAAGCCGTAATGGCGAGCGACGTCCGGGTAACACTTTCCTTCCCTTCTTAGAAGATGCAGGACGCTTGGGAGCCATCGTAGGGCTTAAAACAAAACGAAACGTTCATAATAAGTTTGTTTACAACAATCAGACCACAAGCAAGGTACGCGATACGCAGAGAACTGAGATGCGTCGGGGACCCACACTCACTGTTCTTGTGAGATTACACCACGTTAGCAGCAGCCAATCAGAGCCCAAGAGAATAAGAATCACATTCTGATTGGTTGAGTCTCCTCTTTCAGCCACTAATGGGCCTTGTAAGAAATTATCTGGGTACTGTAATGCGAAACTCTTTGTCTATCATAGTGACTGCTGAAAACCATATGCTTTGTTATGAATTGGCTGCAAAGTACACTACAGGTAAGATGTACTTACTGAATTTTTTCACAATATAGCAGGGGCTCGATAGCTGAACCGCGAGGGGGATCTCTGTATTACAGTTCATGAATTGCACACTTCATAGTGTTTGTGTAAACTATGTCAATACTTTCAGGCTTCTTTATTGACAGTGCCATGTTCATGATGCTTTAGTTAAATACCAAATAGTATTATATTTATTATTGTTAGTTAAAATAATGTTTATTGCAGTTTACTCTTCACATTATTATCAAATATTTGTTAATTGATATTCTTAGTTATTATTTGGAGTATTATAGTTGTTAATATTAAATGAATATTTGCTTTCTTTTCTTTAGGTTTTCTTAAAGGAAACCACAGACATGCACATAAATCATCACAATTCATCTTATACAGTACCTTATTCAAGTAATTTATGTTTATGTAACCGACATCCAATTTAATTAAAGGATAAGCGTCTGTGTGTCTGTCCGGTTACTATGTCTCTGTCATTCCAAAAGATGGCTCTTCACAAGCATTTTTAGTAATAGAATGCATTTCGTTTGTCATTTCAACAGATGGTGTATCATAAAACTTAACGCTGCTTTTATGAATCCCATACCAAATGGCATATAACAGAGACATATGTATTGCACTGTGCACTGCAAATGTTAATGCTGAGGACTTCGCTGATTACTTAGATTTCAACACATCTTAGATGGGTCACACTGCTAGCCCTGAATATAATAAAATATCTGGGTTTATGAGTGGCTTGAATTTGGATTTCCAATAAAATTTACAATTTACACCAGACCACCTGTAGCACTTGCCAACTTAATAAAGAACTGCAATTAAGGTTTCAGTGAGGATACAAGTTTGAGATGAATTATCCAACATCTCTGCCACAACCACAGTGTAATGATTTCATGCGTGGTTCACCTCATCTGCATGTCATGGGGGCTTAGAAGTGCCAGCTTGGTTTCCTCCAAGTCAGTAGCAGATCTGCTTCACAAAATAATTCTTTCTGCATTTTAGTTCTCTGTCTTTTTTCTTTCACTTCACTTGCCAGTGGTTCTTTCACTTGATTATTTAGTGATTCAGTGGCTGATCTGGTTCATTTTCAGATTCACTCAGCATTTCAATACATTTGCGCCTCAGTACATATATTCAATCAGCAGGGCATATTGCATGCGAGGGTGTTTCGATGTCAGGGGCTGGAGCTGCACTGACAACTCTGAGGATTAAAGCACACGGCTTTAGCCATTACATCACAGTGACATCTGAGCAGGGAAGTGTCTGAAATTACTTCAGACCTCCTTCAAATACCAATCCTAACACATTTCTTATCCAAAGACGTGAAAGTACTTTATGTTTTGTTAATTGTTATGAAGGTCATTAATGCCACATGGGCTTTTATATTTTAGAATAATTAACCATTATTATGTGTGCTTGTTTTCAAGCAAAATAAAAATGATTTGCTATATATCAGTCCTTGCCACATACAACATTTAATATGTCGCATATGAATCTACTGTATGTTTCATTTGGAAAATAAGAAAATATCTGAATGTGTGGGTGTGTTTCTTTTTTCTTAAAAATTTAGAAAAAGGCATGCTTTCTGTTTCTGTTAAAATAGATGGCATTTCTTCATGGATGTGGGTACTGAACTCTCGCAGATTAAAGAAATGCTGTTAGGTTGATGGGTATCTCCAAATAGGCCTAATGGGAGTGAACTCAAATATTGTGATCCAGATTGTGTTCAGGTGCTTCCTGTTTGTTTCAGGTCTCCTTGAGATGTGTCTAGAACAGGATTGATGTCCACATGTGGCAAACTAAAGTCACCAGGCATCATTTAGAAAGGCACACACCTGTGTATAGATGATACCACAATTAACATTGCATAGTTGGGGACAAACCAAGCCATGAAGTCTAAGGAACTTGCAGTTGCATTCAGGAATCACATTGTTTTGAGGCATAGTTGAGGGCAAGGTTTTAAAATAATTTCTGAAGCTTTAAGCATTTCCAGGACTATAGTGGCCACACTAATTATGACATGGATGAAGTTTGAAGCACTCCTCCTAGAGTTGGCCATGTGGCCAAACTGAGTAACTGGGCAAGAAGGGCCTTTAAAAGGGAGGTGGCCAAGAACCCATTGGTCACTTTAGCTGAGCTTCAGAAGTCCTCTTACCAAGACAGGGAATCTTGTAGGAGGTAAAACTATCTCAGCAACACTCCATCAATCAGGCATATACAGTACAGGCCAAAAGTTTGGACACACCTCCTCATTCAATGTGTTTTCTTTATTTTCATGACTGAAGGCATCAAAACTATGAATGAACACATGTGGAGTTATGTACTTAATAAAAAAAGGTGAAATAACTGAAAACATGTTTTATATTCTAGTTTCTTCAAAATAGCCACCCTTTGCTCTGATTACTGCTTTGCACACTCTTGGCATTCTCTCGATGAGCTTCAACAGGTAGTCACCTGAAATGGTTTTCACTTCACAGGTGTGCCTTATCAGGGTTATTTAGTGGAATTTCTTGCTTTATCAGTGGGGTTGGGACCAGCAGTTGTGTTGTGCAGAAGTCAGGTTAGTTGGACGATCATTTATTTTTCAACAGGACAATGACCCCAAACACAACTCCAGGCTGTGTAAGGGCTATTTGACCAAGAAGGAGAGTGATGGAGTGCTGCAAATGGTCATGAAAATAAAGAAAACACATTGAATGAGGAGGAGTGTCCTAACTTTTGGCCTGTACTGTATGGTAGGGTATATAGATGGAAGCCACTTTTGAGTAAAAGGCCTATGACAGCATGCTTTAACTCTGAGAGCATAACAAAAAAGATTCTCTAGTTTGATGAGACAAAAATTGAACTCTTTGCCCTGATAGTCACCTTTATAATACCATACCTATGGTGAAGCACAGGTGTGGCAGCATCATGCTATGGAGGTGCCTCTGAGCACCCTCACTCAAAGGAATCAGAGGGACTTTGTTGTGATGTTCAAATTTGTGCAAAGAACAGTACTCCATCAATCAGGTGTTTATTGTAGAGTGGCTAGATGGGTGCCACGCTTGCCAAACAGCATTAAAAGACTCTGAGAGCATGAGAAAAAAAAATCTTTACTGCCATTCTCTCTTTTCTTGTTCTCCTTTCCTTTCAGACACTTAAAAAATGTTATTTTTTCTCCCTTCGGTAATGCCTGTGTAGGCACATTACTACAAAGATTCGCTATCGGTAATGGAGTTGTTGTTGATTGCAAAAGGTTATGTGGACATAGCAGTTATAGTGAGGAAGAAAGTTTAGGTACTCATCTCCTTTTAGACTTCTAAGAGTCTCAGTGTTGGAGTGTAACATTTGTGAAATTTGAATGAGGAGTAATACGCTCTATGGGGCCAATTATGTTAGGATCTTATGTTAGCATAAAAGTCTTCATGGCTGTGGCGCCAAATACAAGCATATTTGTGGGTAACACATGTAAACAGAGAGTAGAGGGTGTCTGAAATAAGAATGAACATTTTCTAATTGTTAGTTTTTTTCTTATTAACCGGATTTTTAATAACATTTATTTTTCAGAAAAATAATGAACATACAATATGTAAAGCCACCTCCATTTGAATATCTCTCAACAATCAGAGTCTCACCACTATGAACTTTGAATGACAAACTGTGACATTCGATTGGAAAGGATTTTGCAAGCTTCTAGATTCATTCAGTATAAATGGTGTATTAGTTCCCTGTTGTTAAGTTCCCTTAAATTGTAAGATGGATGACTGTATTGGTTGTGATTCCTGAGTTATATATGCGAAAATAAAAAATAAGATCTAATTTTAGACCCAACTGAATTATCACTCAGCTAGCATGCACAAGACTGCTATCACGCAGTTGGCTTGCATAAAAAAAATTCTGTTCCATGTGCCAAAACAAATAGATTTTTTTATTTTCTTTAAAAACAAAATACATTTAATAAATATATTACAATAGCTGCCTGACTTTATATTGGTATCAAGAGCAAATGTACCTATTTTCACTGTAACTTGATTTATGAGTCCTCTCATTCATCTCCTGGTCCTTTCTGTTATTTTGTCTTTTTAGCTTGCAACTTTTCACCTTGACAGAACAGATGAAAACAGAACGAAATATAGCTCGGAATGAACATAGATGTTGTCACACACGTGCGAGTAGGAGGCAGCTAAAGGGCCTGAGTAATTGTAATAAAACATCCGACCAGGGGGCCCCGGAGTGTGCTGACTGTCTTTCTCAGTTCCCTACAGACCTTTCCCGGGAAATCCTGCAAGGTTCCGGCACCTCAGAAAACATCACTTCCAGTGCCGTCCCTTTTGCTGACGTCTCTTCCTGTATGGGCCTTTAAAGCCTCCATTTTGATAATCAGTTCTGTTTTGGACTCAACTTTTGCAGCAGGAAAAATAATATAAGGGTGGCTGCCCCAAATCTTAATGATGTCTTTGTCTATTTCTAATCACAATGTGAATGATCAGATGGATGCATGGAGTGTAACAGAGTGAGAGGAAGAAGAATGCTGACTAAAGAGAAAGACTTGGTGTGGAGACTATATTGGTGTTGTCTTGAGGAGAAACGGGCTAAGATAGTTTGGGTTACGATGCGGGTTCTAAACCATGCTCCCACTTCCCTTTTGGGAGCCCTTGAACCCAATACCGTCAATAATGTAACCAGATGAGCTGGACAATGAGGACACCACAACGAAGCAAGGGGAAAGGTGCAAAGTGCAGAAGTGCTTTAATTTTAAAAACAGTTAAAATCAAAAACAAAGTGTCCAAATAAAGTGCAGAGCTCCATAGTTAAAAAGAGTTAAAATGCGGAGGTTAAAATCCAAAAATCAAATCCATAAAAACAAAGTTAAAACAATGGCTGGAAGCAGTCCTTTAAAAACAAAACCCGGTGGCTTCTTCAACTGGTGGCTCACCTGCTTCTCTCATTAGAGTCATGCACCAGGGGAGTCGCCCTACCTGCAGCTGACTTCTCCCATTGGTCTGGATGCCTTTTGGTCCCTGGCTCCATAGGTCTCCACTAGACTGAGACGGGTTCCCCAGCAACCAGGGTGCTCATGCTGGGGCTTCCACCTCCCAAGTCTTCAACTCCCGCTGCCTTCCGTGGCCTTACACGGTGAGCTGTCCTTGATCTTGGTCACTCCTGCTCCTCTGCAAAACTCAGCAGGAGTGATCCAATTCATCTGCCCCTGGTTACTGGTCAAAACACCCCGCTAGGGCTCACTTCTCCCAGCTGCCTGTCCTTCTTACAGCTAGCCTGCTCTCGTTCGCTTGGTCACTCACTCACACACCGACTTTCAGCTTCCTTCTTTCTCTTTCTTCCTCCTCTAACCTCTGTTCTCTTTTCTGATCTTTTCCTCCCTCCCTCCGCACTCACGCTTCTCCTATTTATAATGGGGGTGTGGCACAGATGTGGTGATTATCAATTACGGATATGGATGATTCCTAACCTGTGCACTTAAGCGAGGAAACGCCCACATCACATCATGTCCGAGAACTGCTCCAGCCACACTACCATGGCCCCTCTATAAGCCACGAGTACAACGATTATTAATTTAAAGCCACGGGCCCACTATACCACAGTCTGTGGACTTGAAAGCATTGGGTGAAAAGATGCAGTAGGATGGGGGCAGAGGGGAGGCCAGAGACGATATATCTGCAGGTGGTGTTACATGACATGAAGAAAGAGGCATGACAAGAAAAAATGGTGTGTATAATTCCCAACACCTCAATTGAAACCCATCAAAAGCTGAAACCAGGGTTGTGCTGTGGAGTGTGAGGCAACTGGCATGGTCTCCCTAGGTCCACACCTTAGGTGAAAGCCTGATAGTGGATAAGCATAATAAGTTTTTAAATTCTGTATGAAGCATACTGTAAAATAACAAAGGATTATAATGACTGTGCAAAATATAAGAGGAAGAGTGTCTGGGCTTCAAATTTTCTATTCCTTCAAATGATACACAGTAATCCACTACCCTTTTTAATATAGAAATTTGGGACATCCATGGCTTGCCTTCACTCACTGGTTTTACAGTTGGATGATCACACTGAACACTTTTTGACACATCACAGTCATCCAATTCAGTGTTTCCACCTGATTACCTGTTTTGCTCAATACCATATATTAATTTTCATTGGAAGGAGCAAGAGGTGAGCATTGCTGTCAGCATTAAAATTTTATTCACTTGTCTGGATGATGTCACATACAAGACTGGTTCCTTTCAACTTTTCATTTCATTTGGCCTTTTCTTTTTCTTATAAAACTTTTTGCACCTATATGTGGGGTCGCTATATTGGACCAGCCTATTGCACTTTCTTCTGTTGTACACTTCCTCACATGACACCCCTTTCTCCCTTAAATCCCCCTTAACACAGTCCATTCACTTTCTCTTTCGGCGTCCTCTTCCCCTTTGTCTCGTCACCTCCATATTCATGATGCCACATAATTTACCTCTCGTCTAATGGCATGCCTGTGACACTTTAATCCTCTTGTCTGTATTTTCTTAGTGATTTCCTTAACTTTAACTTTCCCTCTCATCATCTCATTCCTGATCTTATCAAGCTTTGTTACTCCACACTTCCATTTCAGCAACCTGTGCCAGTCTGAATATAAATGGCTGGATGGATTGACTTCTTTTGAAGGGGAGATAAGCCTAAAGAAAACTGGCATTCTGTCTTCTTTGGTGTAGCTAAAAACATGTGCTGATAGACTCAGAAACAGGAAGATCAAAATAAGGGTCAAAATGGCTAAAAGTGTGCAATATTTCCTAAGAAGAAAATACTTTTTCTGACTTTTTACTTTTCTAAGAAACTGTGTCTTTTTTCTTTTATTCTTTTGTAGGTTACAATCCATGGAGGCAGAAAAACTGTCAGAGTGCACCAGTGATTAGTGTGCATGCTGGGTGGATCTGTTGATTGTGGTAAGGGCCTAAAGGTGCTCTAATCAGACCATCTGAATTGCCCAGACTATTAACTGAGGATTATCAGTTATGGGCGGATGGAACTGATTTTGTCTTTGTGGACCATGGCATAAAGCTACTGTAATTGCTCCATTGATTTATCCACATCACTGGCTCAGCGCTGTTGGCCTGATTTTGCCGCTGGCTTATGGATAAGATTTGCAACCGCCTGATGTTTCAGGAGCCCAGTGTGGGAGATTCATTTGGAAAGAGAGGAACAAGTAAAAGATAATGATACTTTGTTAATTTGAAATTGATTATGGTGTTTTACATAATTTATAGGTATGCCATATTTGGATCTCTTGTTTTATTTTATATTGCATGTTGTGAATGCTTGGTGGCCCTTTTGAGCCATTCCTGAAATTATGACCAAGGATTTTATTATGCAGAAAAATGAATGCAACAGGAAAACATAAATTACAAATTCAAAAAAGGAAGATGTTAAAGCCTAATGCTGAATGGCCTACTCATAAACAAGGCTCCTGGCTACCACATGAGGTGGCTGATCCACGTGCCTACATATACTACCAAACAATCTCAGCACACCTTCCTTTATCCCTCACCAATACACCTGCTCCACACCTTAGCCCCTTTTCCCCCTGCCAGATGAGCCATTGCCAGTCACACACCTCTCAACTCCAAGCTCCAAACTTTATTGTTATGGTTTTACTGGTACTTTGTAAGGGAGAAACTTACTACATGAATTCGTAAAATGCGCTAGACTATGCCGGCCTGTTCAACTAAGGCAGCGTTTCTCAACCTTTATGTGTTTGCGACCCGAGTTTTCATAACAGTTTTAATCGCGCCCCCCTAACTTTTTTTGAAAGGAGCCCACTAATACCAATTTGTTCTTTGTTAATTAATGATGTATCATAGATGCATATTTTATTATACCTACTTAACTTTTATCGGCATTTATCGAACTCTATATTTATTTTTCTAGTATCAGAATGTAGTTTAAGTTAATTTGTTTTGGTTTCAATAGATGTATTTTTCATATTTTCGATTCTTGTTTTCTTTTTTTCACATCTTTGCACCCCCCCTTTTTGTTACTTTACGCCCTCCTAGGGGGGCCCGCCTCACAGTTTGAGAACCACTGAACTAAGGCATTCTGTAAAACTAGTACCCATAGCAGTTACCTAGGGAACAATATATAAGCATAATTAAATTCATTTTATTTTTAAAGAATATGTTAACTATTTTGGGAACTTTAAATAACACTTGAAGACATACAGTAGATATGGAATAGGATTATACTATTCATCTGTATGCTGATTGGTGTAACTGCAGTGGGCTGGCGCCATGCCCGGGGTTTGTTTCCTTCCTTGCGCCCTGTGTTGGCTGGGATTGGCTCCAGCAGACCCCCGTGACCCTGTAGTTAGGATATAGCAGGTTGGATAATGGATGAATGGATGATTGGTGTAAACTAAAATGCTTCTTGACTATATTATGCAATTAAACCTAACTTATTTAAGAACGCTGCTGTGTTAGATTAGTCAGTCTTGTCATTTTGCAATGAGCAGTGTACAAGCCAGGCTGCATTAGGCTTGAAGTAGTTTTGGACGTCCATCTTTGGAAACGTTGGTAATGGTGACCCCTGACTATTACTTAACTTAAAATTTTCCTTCACAGCTTTATCCTTGGACTTAGTTTCTTTAACTTATGTTTGTTCACTTTGCTTTTTTGTGTATTATTTTAGCATTTTTGCAAATGAAAAAAAATAATTCTTTATTTTTGTGTTTAATTGCATTTTTCATTTTTGAAGTTATTTTATAAGTAGTGTAAAAGAAAATAATGGAGATAAATGGGTAATGTAGTTAATGTGTATGAAGTGTTTTGGTATGTTTCCACATTAAAATATAGCAGTTATCTTAAAAGTTGCATGAACAGACTGCTGCAATGAGTGGTCATTTAAGCAAGAATATCAGGAAACCAAATGAAGGTTGTGTGGCAAAAAGGAGATAGAATGTCCTAGGCGGTGATGAAAGAAAGTGGCAACTGCAAGACTTGACAGCTGTCATGTACACAGAAATTCCAGAAAGGAATATGCTTAAGAGATAACTTAAGAGATATTGAGAAGGACAAGAATGTAGCAAAATGAGACTATTATTTAGGTGTATAAACTAGTGAACCAATCAGAGTAAATGTCAGATGGTCTGTAAACTTTAATTCAGCACTCAATTGTTTATAAATATGGAACTCTGGTTTTGCTCTGGGACCATTCCGTTAACAGTTTCTTGTGACGGGTTGCAACCTCTTCATGAAGAGAAATTAAAGTTGCACGAACAAGCTTCCTCCTGTCTGATTTTTGACTCAAAGGGGTCTTAGGGCAACAGTTTCTTCCACACTAGTTGTCCCAATTCATGATAAAATGAATAACTGTGCCTGATATAAAAAAGAAAAACAATAATTTATTTCTTCGCGAACATATTGGCATTTAGTTGAATTATTGACATTAACAATAGAATCTTAAATTTGCTTCGGACTTCACCAAGTTAAACATTCCTCTGCTCCTGCACCAGCACAAGGTAGCAGCATTAATGAGCAGTCATTCAGCTGGTTAAAGGTGTCCTAACTCTAATAAACTCTAATAAAATGTCTTTGATTCACTATTAAGGATACTAATCCAAAGGTGGAGACAGATTTCCTTCTTGTTTTATAGAAAACCGAGGCTCAATCAATGTCACTACATTTGGACACAAGCCCAGAAGCTGAACCTGAGGCTGAGGAAGATTCAGTATTGGAGATGTATGGATCAGGATGATGCGGGAAAAGGAAACAGAACCATGTAGCAGATGGGATGAGCACTTCAGAATTCTCACTGTTTTGAAAAAGTTGAGCTATTTATTTAATTTCAAGGGCCACAGGAATGCACCTAGCCTTGACCACCCATGCACAACCCTTGTATAGTTTTGTTCTACCAGGTTCCAGTTGTTTCATGAAAATTTGGCATGACTGGGAGCAGTTCCCAGATGAAGACGTGTCCAACCAAGATGGCATAGGACAAACAAATACACCCAGATAGAATTGCAATCCACCATGGCTGTATTTATAATGAAACAGAATGTGAAGAGTAGAAAGAAATAGACAAAGATGATCGTGATTCCTTTCTATGTCTTTTGGCTCCTTTTTAAAGATAGCACTTAATCTTCCTTCTTCCTAGCACCTCCATGCCACTCTGAAGCTGCCCAATGATGTAATATTACCAGGGCTGCAGGGATTTGTAGGCCATTAATTTGGCGCTGCTACAACCCCTCACTCTTTTATGAAGAATCAATAAATTGTTTGAAATGCATTACTTGAATAATTCCATAATGTAGTAGAATAAAGTTTTTGACTGCCTTGTTGAGCATTTTTTGGATACCAAGACTCCAACATCAGTCGCACTATATAAATGTCTATCATCTCATGCTGGTCTAGTGTTTATAGTTCTTAACTATAGAGTTTTGGTTTTAAATTCCTTAATGGGGTCTGTCTTTGTGGAGTCTGCACATTGTTTTAGTGGTCACGTGAGGTTTTCTCAGGTTTTCGTTCCACATCAAATAGACGTACACTAAGTAAAGTTAATTAAAAACAATCTTAATTGGACTGATAGTAAAGAGTTTTGGTGTGTATATGAGGGAACCCTGGCATCTGGTCTATGATCTGATCCTTGTACCTCTAAATTGGATTAAACAGTCTTAAGAGTGGGTAGATGGACATCCTTTATTCCAACAGACATAGCCTTTGGGGCCCAAACTATAAATAAGCTGAGTCAATAGCTGGGATACTGATCACTCACAAAGTTTTCAGTTTCATTGTAACAACTAGAGTTTGATCTTTTCAATAATTGAGAAGAAACTTCAAAAACAGAACCCTACCAAAAACACTTTGCTTCATTTTGTTTCCTTTATTTTCTCTGTATTGATTTTGAAGTTTTTGTATGTGTCTGTTGTGTTAT
This sequence comes from Polypterus bichir lapradei, assembly GCA_026402145.1. NCBI lineage: Eukaryota > Metazoa > Chordata > Cladistia > Polypteriformes > Polypteridae > Polypterus > Polypterus bichir. The sequence goes on along the minus strand of JANRMT010062803.1, from coordinate 1,730,994 downwards.
TATTATTTGATTGATTGAGTAGTATGTTATTATAATATTCTACTTTTCAAAAATAAAATGAAATATATAAAAGGAAAAATAAATTACATAATCAGCATATACATTCAAAAAGTCAGAATCAGAATTATAAATATGGACCACAAGAAGGTAGACATTTGTACCCAATCATTAAAAAATTATAGACATGAAAAGCTGAAATAGAACATTTGCAGAAGAAAGTGGCTGTGTCTAAAACAAAAGGCAGATGAGCAAATAAATCTGAAAATGTAAGGGAGCTGCTCTGTTTTGTAAAAAAAAAAAAACAGGACACATAAAATCAGGAAAAATCATGCATAATATATTGACTTCTAAATCAATCTAAGTTCAGTTAACAGATGGCCAGACAAGGAAACAAAACTTTCCCAGTCTGCTATAGATCATCAGACTATGAGAGAAATGAAAATAATTCATTCTGTAAAAACATTACTTTACTGTCATAATTGGAGTCTTCAACCTCTCTGTTACAATCGGGAAAAACTTGACAGGGTACAATAAAACGGAAGCAGAGATGTCGCAAGTGATAAATGACTCTTCTAACAGTAGAATCCCTCATGAGAAAATTAGACCCTGTTTTAACAGAGCTGCTCAACGTTAAATAAGCCAAAGTGGCTGAAAAGGACCCTCTAGTTCAGAAAATAATGGTCTCACTGAGCCAAATATCTTAAATGTAAAGCTTCAGGGTCTATTCTGTTCTCATTTTGCACAAAAACTTTGTGTTTAAAGGAAATAAACTTCATATGTCAGGCTCTGTGCTGTGTGCTATTCTTATGCTGCAATCCATTTTTTATACAGTTATTAAGTACAGAAGAGAAATGATTACATCTTGTTCTGGTGTGTCTGCTAGAAAATAGGATTGCAGTTTGCAAGGGATGTTACAAAGCAGAGGACTGGTCTTACATGGTCCTGACAATGTAGAAAAGAAAAACTTTGTCATTCACTCAGTACAACATTATTATTTTGGGACACTCAAGGAGCCACCATGCTTGGTCGCTATTCAGGGGGAGGATTTAGAGGCAGTGCGCTCCTACAGGTACTTGAGGATTCCACATCAATGACAGGTTGGACTGGTCCCAGATCACAGAGGAATTATATAAAAATGGCAGAGCAGGCACTTTTTCCTTAGGAGATGCCATTGATGTCACTTCCTTTAATGTGGGAAGTGACATCATTGATATCTTTTACAACTGTGTGATAGCCAGTGTGATTTTCTATGCTGTGTTGTACAGGGCTGGTAACATCAGTTCACAAGAGGCCCACTGAATCAACTACCTATTTAACAGGGCAGGCTCAGTTCTGGGACACACTCTGGACCTCCGGATGGACTAGCAAAGTAGAGAATTAAAACAAAACTGAGTGCCATTATAAACAAAGTTGTGCATCCTTTCGCTGACACACTAATACTGAGGACTTTCAGTAAGCGCATTATTCAGCAGAAGTGTTTCAAGAAACACAACTGGGAATCTTTTATACCAACAGCAATACACGTGTATAGCGCTTCACTGTGACTGAGACTGCCTAGTCAGAAGTTTTCTTTCTTTTTAATTTTCTTTTTAATCTATCTATCTATCTATCTATCTATCTATCTATCTATCTATCTATC
>JANRMT010062803.1:1699263-1710625 GCA_026402145.1 Polypterus bichir lapradei | reverse complement strand
AACACATTGAATGAGGAGGTGTGTCCAAACTTTTGGCCTGTACTGTACATTAACAAATATTTTTTAATAAATTAGATTAAATCATAACCTCATTTATTTAGAATTTGAAAAACCCATGTATTGAAAAGGTGACCCTACAGCTACCTAAATCAGAAAGTGGCATGGCTCTACCTAATTTTCAGTTCTATTACTGGGTGGCAAACCTACAAGCTAGAAAAGCCTGGACATTAACACAAATAGATGAACATACACAGGCTTGGTCCACAATAGAAATGAAATCCTGCAGTACTTCTTTGTATTCCTTGCTTTGTACACCAGTAAATACAAGGTATCTTCAATATACTAACAACCCAATTGTCCTTCGTTCACTCAGAATATGGAACCAATGTAAGAAGCACTTCAAGTTAGAGAATATTTTATATGTGGCATCTCTACACAATAACCACCTTTATCCACCCGCTCAAACTTACACAGTTTTTAATGTTTGTAAAACAAATTGGTTTTAATCATTTAGAGATTTGTATATAATTAATGTCTTTGCATCCTATGAATAATCACACTCCAAATTTAGTCTCCCAACAACCCAGTTTTTCCACTATCTCCAAATTAGAAACTTTGCTAAACAAAACCTGCCCAATTTTCCTCACCTCCCAGCAAATTTCTATTCCAAAAAATATTGATTGGTCTTGGGAATTCAGACAACATTTCTATAATGTATAAAAACATTTTAAAGTCACTTCCTTTTAAAGATCTCAGAGTACAGTGGGAAAAGGATCTCTTACTCAACATTTCAGAAACAGAGTGGAAGGCAGCAATTGCTCTAGCTCCATTTTTACAAAGCGTTCAATTATTCATCTTTAAATCTTTTCTCAAGCACATCTATCTCATTTAAAGTTGTCCAAAATGTTTTCAAGGCAAGATCCAACCTGCAAAGGTTGCAATTGAGCTCCAGCCTCACTAGGCCTCATGTTTTGGGTGTGTACCAAATGAACATTATTCTGGACCAAAATCTTTAAATGCCTTTCAGACAGCCTTGGCGTCACAATCCCTCCTAACCCATTAACAGCTGTGTTTGGTGGAACCCCAGATGGACTTAAATAGAAGTAGGACAAACTGTAACTGCATTTACTTCACTATTAGCATTCACACTTATGTTACTCAATTGAAAGAATCCTAACCCTCCTTTTTTAAGTCAGTTTGTAACTTATATACGTTATATACCATTTGAAATTGGAAAAAATCAGATTCGCACTTAGAGGATCTGTTCAAACCTTTTTTTAAAACCTGGCAGGAACTAATCAATGACATTTTATAGTAAGCATTTATATTGGGGGAAGACTTCTTTCTCTCTTTACTACTCTCAATAGTTTTACTCTGGCTGTTGGCCTTCTTCTCTTTCTCATGGGTGGGGGTAGATTTGAATTTAGTTTAGTTAAGTTTTGACTTGTGTATGGAATGTTATATGCTTTTAATAAAATCAATAAAAGATAAAAAAAGGAACTTGTGATTGATTGAACTGTGCAGGATAAGCTTGGAACTGTGTGGGTCTACAGAAGTTATATGAGGAACAGAGGATTTTAGCACCTTAAGGCCATGGGCTTTTAGATTAGCAAAACTGACAGACGGCCATCGGACCAAGTGGACCACGTTGATAGTGTCCTTTTAAGGTATTTCTGTTCTGCCATGTCCTGTTAGCAACTAAGTGTAACCAACGGTATTAGAGCTTATGTTATGAGTGCGGACTGAAATCTGACTTTAGAATGTATAAAAGGATGCAACAAGAGTTCTTCTTTGCAACACGTTTCTTTTACCACTTTGCTGATTTGTTTTTTAAAGAGTGTTTGCAAGACTTACAAAAGAAAAGAAGATTGACTGACGTTTCCTCCTGCCTGTACTTATCTTTCTCAACGTAGACAAGGAGAACGGGGCACCTGGTGGGAGTGACTGGTGCAGTTCTTCCACAAGATAAACTTTCTGCATTAACTGATTCAGGGTCAACAGAGAATTAAGTTATTTTGGGGATGTTGAAACTATTAAAATTGAAAGTAATAGCACTTTAAATCCAGTTAAGAATTATAGTATTAAGCACTATATTAAGCACGTGTTTTTGTGTATTTTATGTTTTTTGACCTGTACGTTCAATTTTTAAGCTTTATTTCTCACGCCACTTAGTTTAGATAGTGTAATTTTGTTATCATCTTGTATCACCAACTACACCAAATAAATCATGACATAATGTCTCTGAGCAGTCCTAACAAGAAATACTTTATAGTCTGAGATCCTTTCAGTTACTACTTCTTTCACCTTTTGGGTGCTGCAGATGGTCAAAGTGTTGATTAGTGTTTTTAAAAGACAAGTGTCTCTGTGCAAATCAGGAAAAATGAAATAATCATTTGTAGACAAAAGAGTCATCAGGAGTGCACTAATTATTCAAAAATTAATTAATAAAACATAGTTACAACCAATTGGAAAAACAGATATCCAAAGTCCATTCCCCAGTGCAGCAATCTCCCTTGAAGCACACCTCACCACTCGGTCTATGATCTCTTGCAAGACAATAATGCTAGTGACTATTTGTTCGCTTCATTCAGTCCACCCTCTCACTGAATTGCCTGACGATTCTAGAGCTTGCAGTTTCCTTTTGATGACCTTATGTTTCATCTGCTGTCCATCAGCAGATTTGACTGCCACAAACTTAGACTCTTGGACTCTGTCTCTCCGTCTGTCTCTGTGTTACCTCCAGTAGGTATCCACAGGGAGTGTTCCATAGCCATTCACAAGGAGATACGACCTGCTTGACCCATTCTTTTTATTTCCCTCCATTTATCCTGTTTCTCCATCCACTCCCAATCACATTCCAATTCATGTCTTTTCACAGTAAGCTTTCTTTTTTTTTCTTTCTCTCTCCACTAGCACTTATCTCTCATTCTTTATATACAAGAGATTAACAAGTGACCACCACTGCAGCTAAAGCCCATCAATAAACATGCCACCACTCGACAATACAGCGTTTAACCATATTTCATGTGAGTACTAACATTTAAATCCCTAGCCATATTGGCTCTCGTTAATATGCCAGGTAAGCACAAAAACAATTTAAAACTATTAATATCCCTGATAATTTATATGAGCAAAACCCAGTATATTGTGAGCTACAAGATGTGATTAGTTTTCCTTCATTTCAGCCATCAGGCCTAGTTCTGGGCTCATAACAAATAAGGAAAACAGATTAGCATTTTATTTTTTTGTTGAATTTTAATGACCATTATTTTCAAGGCATTCTAACCCTTCTCTTTGTAATAGTAATTCACTTGTAGGAGGTCCTGGCCGTATCTATGTGGATACAGCAGGCCTCATGTCCTGGTCCCATCAAATGATACTGTGTACACGCTCAAGACTTGTACCATAAGCATCTTTGGGGAATTTGCTCAATGTGCTACAATGCACTGTATACAATTTTATTTCTTCTCTAATAACAGGTGTTCTGTGTCACTTTAGGCATGGTGCTGTCAGGTGGAACAGATATGCAGCTCTCCAAAGACCATTATACACAAAGTAATTTTATGCATCAGCTCCTTGAAACAAATTGCTAATATTAAGGTAGCTAGGACAGAGCAGACAGATTGTTTAGAGCCAACCAGCTGCCTTTTTACCCATGCATGCCAGTTCTCTACAGAATGTCGGGCATGTTTGACACACGACCTCACAAACAAGAAACTTTTCATTGATAATGTTACAATAAGGAGAGCTATACTGTTTCATAAATCAGATGCACTCTTTGAGATGTGCTGTGCCATCCAAACTAATGACAGAATCTCTCCAAGGCTCCCAGTATCTGAGAGTGGCAGCAAGTGTCACAGAAATGTAGCAGAGATGGGAAAAGAGCAGGATTAGTAGAGGTTTAAAAATATAGCCAATTCTTGTCATCTATTAGGGTTATGTTCCTGAAAACCTCACAGATATCAAAAATGTGAATACTGAGGCATTGATCCTATGAAGTTAGATTTCACCAGGATGCCAACTCGGGGGAGTATCAAGAGTGGGAGACAAGTCGGGTGGATGCACCCGGCCTCCACAAACCCCGCCCCCCGAAGCTCAGTAATGATGCTTCCACAGGTTCACCTACACACTTTGTTTTGACTTTTTCTTTCTTAATAGTCAAGTTCAGTCATAATCTAGGCACTTCACTAGAGGCCTTGAGTGACTGCAGGGTAGTAGATATTGGTGGCATGTACAAAGGGCAGGGACTTAATCATTTTGAGCTTATGACTCTAACTGGAAATTCCATGTTTGTGGGGAACAATTGCAAACCATGGTGCCTTTCGCCACTGAATAGACACACATTAACCATTTCAGTAGAGGGCATGCAGCCTCGGGCATCTAAGGGCATCACAGAGCTGTTAATAGTCAATTTCACATTTCACTGGTGTGTGTTTTGTTTTTTTATTATTTTTTGGTGCATGTGGACACGAGTATAATCCCCCCGAAGCAAGAACCTTACTCGTGAATAACAGGGGTTAGACAGTGGGTGGCTCAAAATGGGTTATACTTTAATAATACTGGATAAGAAAATCCATGGGAACAGAATCTGTGGATAGTGATGATGTAATGTTTTCCATCCATCCATTATCCAACCCGCTATATCCTAACTACAGGGTCACGGGGGTCTGCTGGAGCCAATCCCAGCCAACACAGGGCGCCAGCCCACCGCAGGATGTAATGTTTTATATTACTTATATTTTTGTATAAATGACTAACAAACAAAACACCCTTATCTTGTACAACCCAAGCAATTTTGGTGTGTGTTGTAATTCTGGCACCATGTCCTAGCAAAATGTGTGAGGCCTTCAAAAATATCCACAAAAGACAAGCCAGTATGTAACCTGCTCTGCCCAAAGATAGGTGTCATTCCTGGGGAGCCTGACTTTAGGAAAGTGGAAGGATTGAGCATATTAGGTCCCAGAACTGTTCCAAAATATATCAAGAATATCTAAAAATATCAATAAACATGCCTTACAAAAGGAAAAAGTGTAAAACTCTAGTTTAAAGAGACAAGTCCCATAGAGAATCTTTATAAATAAAAATACTTATTTTTGGCAATGAAAAGGAATAGTAAAAGTTTCAAAATAGGCAATCCAGAGCAAATAAGTTCAAAAACAAAATCCAGATGATAATCCAACAAAGAGAAACAAAAGATAGGAAACCCAGCAAAATAACAAAAACTAGCAATATGCACATAATGAATTCACTTTCCCAGTCTGCTTTTAAAGGCTGGGGTGTGGTCCCTTAATGATGAGATAAGAGTGATCCAGCTCTTGGGCATCCTCTTACAAAATATAAGGAACATAACAGAACACAGTCACACACATGGAAAGTATATAATAAAAAATGATAACTAATGCACAAATAACACAAATAATAATACATTAAACATAAAAAAAATAAATCAACGTGAGCAGAACAAAATTAACAGACACATCTATAACAATTAAATAATACTGGAAATTGAATAAAAAATACATAAACATAAGCCAGAGGAGGAACAATGGCTATAACATAATAGTCTGTTGTTCCCTGGCTTCTGTTTATTTTTCTTTTCTGTATTTTCTTTGTTTAAAGTATTACTTTTCTCGCGTTTGTTATACCTATGTAATTCTTGTAACCACCATTCTATCCATCCATCCATCTATTATCCAACTCGTTATATCCTAACTACAGGGTCACGGGAGGTCTGCTGGAGGCAATCCCATCCAACACAGGGCACAAGGCAGGAAACAAACCACAGGCAGGGCGCCAGCCCACTGCAACCATTCTATTTAAATATTATTTATTATCTAAGTATTACATGTTGTCCCAAGTCTCGTTTTGTGGGTGGACCAACCGGACGTCACAGCTGAAGGTGAGGAGATGATCCTTCAGCTGTTCACTGATTGTCATCTGGAGTGCTTTTCATAGTCAGTATTGTCTTTCTGGTCTTCTGGTTTATGTGTTTCTATCAGTGGTTCTTGGCTCTGATTTTCAGTCCATTATTTATTTGCTCTGGTTTATCTTTTTAGGCAAATTATTTTATGTTCATGTTTGCCTTTTTGCTCGCCTTGATTTTTTAAATCAATATTTTTTCATTTATAATGATTTGGTATCCGGACATCTCTCTCAGGCTAAGGTTTTTTATAGTTCCTCTCCCAAATCACATCAATCCCAATAAGTTCCAACACCACTTCCAAAAATACCAGAGAGGGTGAATTGGTATAAAAAAGGCAATTTTAATGTTCACAACTCACAATACCGAACTGTCCTCTAATCAATATCTGCCCAATGTATATAAAATCCTAAGCCTAAAAGTGCAACAATTTTGTGCAACGATTTTATGTGACTTTTTATGTCACATTTTTGTCATGCTTTAAATCTTGATATTTTAAAACCTACATATATAGTTTGGTATCATTCTTTTCAGAATTTATCGAACTTATAGAAGGATTATAAAAATAAAGGCAGGGACAAATAAAGGAGCAAAGAAGCAAACAAATTCAATAATCTTTAAACAATAACCGTAATTTCAATGAAGATCAGGGGACAAAATCTAGAAGAAGCAACATCACAATAATTAGAAATAACCCTTAATGTATAAGAAGTCATTTAATCAGCCCCCTTGTCCTTTAATGACTGCTAGGAGGTTCCCCAGCTGCAGCAATAGATGGCCCTGCCCCTGTGGGCTCGACATACAAGACATAAGAAACACTCCAGCTACCAGAGGACACATCACGGCAATTGGACCCACAAAAGAGAGAAGAGACAAGATGGTGCTAAAGTAAAATGTAAATAAATTGTAAACTTCATTAAACTGCAAAAAACACAAAAACAAACCCCAGATTTGTAATATTTGTGTTTCAGAGCCCTATAATGAATCTATAATTATCCAGAAGCACTAGAATTTGCACAATACATTTATAAAAATCACAGATTATCACAAAAACAATCATAAATACAAGGTTATCAACTGTCATTTATTTTTGCATGTGTTTTGGATTCATGCTTGATTTTGAATTACTAGTAATCACTTGTCATGGCTTATTTTTGGATTCAAGATGAATTTAAAAAGTACATCTCCTTTACTGTCTTACTTTCTATAGTTACATCATTGTATGTGACGCATAAATTGGGCTGCGATTCATTCAGTCGTTGTCCCTCAGTGGATTCTACATTTTAGTATAGTTTTCTGACAACTAAGTAGGCCATAACATTAAGATTCTGTTTTGGTTTTCACCTTTGCTCCATTTCTGATTCATATATCAGCCATTTGATTCTTGTCTGCCAAGTTTTCTGGACGGCGCTTCTTCTCATTTCCCAGCTAGAAGTAAAGTGAACTTAATATTTCCTGTCCCCCTATTAAACATGTCCCTTCGTCACCAGAATGGGAAGTGTGGACCTCTAGTTTCTGTACTTGAACTCGTTAGGTTTTTTTCTGAAGCATTTCCTCCTCTAAAGATGTCTGGTTCTCACTTGAAAATAGCGAGAACATGGTCTGAGGTACAGAATCTGGAGATCTTTTTTTTCCATTTTCATGGCTCCTACAAATTCCACACAGATACAAGCATAGATTTTGAACCTGTGATTTTAGCTAACAGGTCCTTAAAAAAAAGGTATTGAGGCCAAATTTGAGGAGCTCCCCAAAGCTGCTCCAGAGTCCTGTGCCAACAGGGTTGACTGCTCGGACTAGAACTTCCAGACAACCTGCTGAGAGCCTATGTCTATGAAGTTGGGGAAATGTAGTAAAGCTAACTTTAGACACCAGCTATCCTCTCATTTATTTGGCATCCCCTGTTCAGGGAATGGGCCAGTAAACAACCAAGATGGAATTTGAGTATCCTGTTCAGGTGGAGGCCTAACTAGCATTCCAGAAGGAGGCCTCGATGAATGCAGTACACTCTGCCACCATCACTTTTTAATAATATTCTCCACTCACACGCACATGTTCAAGCCCAAATGATGCATGTACTGCTTAAATTGTAATAGAAGAAATATCCAAAAGCAAAAAGAATAAATGACCTAGAACTGATACGAAACGCTTATTATCAGCATATGTAGCCACACTCATTGCTTATTGTGTAAGCTGTGAACCGGATGAAATGAGCCTCTGTCCACAATTAAGTGCCTAAAGAATGCACAGCTGCACTCTGCATTGCTTTAAATCTAATGGAAATTATTTCACTCTGCACCGGGCATACCTAAAGCAAATAGAATTTCAAATGTTTTTCACTCTATTATGTGTTCATTGAATTTTTATAAAATATCAAATTCTTTGAAGTGAAAACAGACTGGCCTAGCGTATTTTCCACTTTTGAGTTTTGTCCAAGGCAGAAGGATACCTCTGCCGGCACTAATAGGTTGCCTTAAGCGAAGTTAAATCTGCCTGAGATGCTTGGATTTTTTAAGGTAATCCAAATTTTTTTTTCTTATATGCTGACAGTGAAACAGCCAATCTGCATTTTTCTTTCCTCATTGAGAATGAAGAGGTGAATTGGTTTCTTGTGGTTTTAGGCCTTTTAACCAATGATCCACACAGCTAGCCACTGCCCATTACTGCCTGTGGGAAGGGAGCAGTTGGAGTAGGCAAGACAATGGTACCTGAAAAGCTTAATCAATAAGATATTTACAGTTTAATGTAGAGTCCCTGTTTGAACCTATTGAACAAATCAGCCACTGTATTGATTCAAACTTGTTGTCTCTTGCTTTGCAAATCAAATTCTGTTTTGTTTTTTTTTCCTTTCCAAAGTGAAGTGTGCTGGTTTTCTCAGTGAAAGGCCCGAACTGAATTATTGTTTAGATGATCAGTGAATCTAGAAGCAAGAATGGAAAAACAATTAGAGCTGATGCCTTGTTACCCCCACGGAACCTAAATTCAGATCTTGTGGTGATTTGCAACCAGTGTGTCCTCAATATCTTTGAACGTGACAAAGAATTGTAGGGTGAGTGATGACCATAAATTCCTCTAAATTGAGAGGAATCCATTGAGGCAGTTAGGGTGCCTGCCAAGGAAGATGATCTGAGGAAAGCTAGCAGTAGACCCAGGACAACCTGGAAGGACTGGGTTTAGATCTTTAACAGAAACATTTATTTTTCCTGGTTGTTTTAAAGTACTACGTTGGATATATAAAGTATCAGATCCCTTCACTTTCTATACAATTTATTGTGTTGTAAATTTAATTTTAAATGGATACATTTCCAATTTAATTCAGTACTTTTTAGAAGCCCCTTTTGGGGGTAAGTCTCTACAAGCTGTGCACACCTGGATTTGACCATTTTATCTCATTGTTCCAGTCAGCTCCAATAAACTGCATGAATAAACTGACATCTTCAGATCTTTCCCTCAGCCAATACATTGTTGTCTGCCACATGCACTCTGGAGAAGGTTTTCTTCAAGGACTTCTCTATATTTGGCTGCCTTTCTTCAGTTCTTCCCAGTTTTCCTGTTCTTTCTGCTGAAAAAAAAACCCATAGCATGATGCTGCCACCACCGTGCTTCACCATAGAGAGAGTATTGGAATGGAGTGGCTTCAGGACAAGTCTCTGTCCTTGGGTGGCCTAGCCAAAACACAGACTTAAACCCCATAGAGCATCTGTGGAGAGATGTGAAGACAGTAGTTTACAGATAATTCCCATCCAATCTAATGGATCTACCAGTAACAATGGGATAAACTGCAAAATCCCTGGATTGTAAAGCTTGTAGAGACTTAGCCACAAAGACTTGAAAGTGGAATTACTGCCAAAGCAATTACAGAACAATGCTGAATTATGCATCTGCTCACAATAATTATTTAAATTAGATTTGTTTTTAATTTTTACTAAATTTGCAAACCTTTCTGAAAACATGTTTCCACTTTGTCATTATGTATTATTTAGTATATTGTCATATGTGTGCACCTAGGGGACAGTTCAAAGACTCAGATAATTGTAATCTTTCCCTTGAAAGCTGGAGGGTGCTGTCGACTAATACCTTTTCACTTCCTCTCTATGCCAACCAGAAGACTGACAATCATGACACCTATGATGCCACTTCTGGTTTATTCCCTCTTGGACCCACCTCTTCCTGGAGAGAACCTTTATCACCGGAAGCAACGCCATCTTAAGCAGTCTGTCTTGGAGACTTACGAAGTCACAATGTTTCATTTCTTTTTCAGTGCGCTATAGGTTGTGTTTTATTTGAATATATGGGGCTGGCCTCCATGGTGGCCCAAAGATTTATTATCTCCTTTTGTCTCTTTATTACAATATATTTATGTTCAAAAATGGCAAAATTATCAATTTTTAAGTTAAATACCCAACACAATAAAGTGTGCAGAAATCGAAGGGCACTGACTCTTAGAAATTGCCTTAGTCAATGGGTGGGCCTCTCTGGCAGTGTCTTAAATTGGTTTGAAACCTACCTGACAGGGAGAAAATTCTTTGTTAGTTGTGGTTATTACAACTCAAAGACACATGATATCCAATATGGTGTTCCACAAGGCTCTATCCTGGGTCCGCTGTTATTTTCAATCTACATGCTTCCGTTAGGTCAGATTATCTCAGGGCACAACGTGAGCTACCACAGCTATGCTGATGACACACAGCTGTATTTATCAATAGCACCTGATGACCCCGATTCTCTTGATTCGCTAACACAATGTCTGACTTGTATCTCAGAATGGATGAATAGTAACTTTCTCAAGTTAAATAAAGAGAAAACTGAAATCTTAGTGATTGGCAATAATGGATACAATGAGGCTATTAGAAATAAACTGGATACATTAGGATTAAAAGTCAAGACGGAGGTAAAAAGCTTAGGGGTAATTGTTGACTGTAATCTGAATTTTAAATCACATATTAAATCAGATTACTAGGACAGCATTTTTTCACCTAAGAAACATAGCAAAAGTTAGACCTCTTATATCATTGAAAGATGCTGAGAAATTAGTTCACGCATTTGTTTTCAGTCGACTAGATTACTGTAATGCACTCCTCTCAGGACTACCCAAAAAAGACATAAATCGTTTGCAACTAGTGCAGAATGCAGCTGCTAGAATCCTAACTAGGAAAAGAAAATCCGAACACATTTCTCCAGTTTTAATGTCACTACACTGGTTACCTTTGTCATTCAGGATTGACTTTAAAATTCTGCTTATGGTTTATAAAGCCTTAAATAATCTCGCCCCATCTTATATATCGGAATGTCTGACACCTTATATTCCAAATCGTAACCTCAGATCCTCAAATGAGTGTCTCCTTAGAATTCCAAGAACAAAGCTTAAAAGAAGTGGTGAGGCGGCCTTCTGCTGCTATGCATCTAAAATCTGGAATAGCCTGCCAATAGGAATTCGCCAGGCTA